>JAVJIF010017272.1:0-106644 GCA_038442645.1 Agave tequilana
ATCAATGTCAGCTGGATCTGAAATGCCATCAACTGCATGGATCCACTGGCCCTCTGAATCACCATCAATCTAGTCGCCTCATCTCCTTGAGTAGCTTCTCTTGCTGAGTGAGCAACATAACCATGTTGGCTTCAGGTCTTCTACTTAGGGCATCCGGCACAACATTAACCTTGCCAGGATGGTATTGCAGATCTATATCATAATCTGCCATCAACTCAAGCCATCGCCTCTGCCTCATATTCAACTCCTTCTGAGTGAAAATATACTTCAGGCTCTTGTGATCAGTGTAAATCAACACTCGGTAACCAAGTAGGTAATGCCTTCATATCTTCAACGCAAAGATCACAGCTGCCAGCTCTAGATCATGCGTTGGGTAATTCTTCTCATGAGGCTTTAACTGCCTGGATAAATAAGCCATCACATGTCCATGGTGCATCAATACTCTTCCCAAGACCCTTCTCTGAGGCATCACTGTACACAACCATTCCTCCTGTCCCTAATGGTGTCTTCAAGATTGGAGCTGAAATTAACTTGTTTTTTCAACTCCTCAAAAGCAGACGCACACTCCTCAGTCCATATGTACTTCTCTCCCTTCATGGTAAGTTTTGTCAATGGAGCTGCAATCTTTGAGAAATCCTGCACGAATATGCGATAATATTCAGCTAGTCCGATGAAGCTCCTGATCTCTGTCACGGACTTTCGAGTTGGCCAATCATTTACCGCCTGAATCTTGCTGGGATCCACTGAGATTCCTTTCTTAGAGACAACATGGCCCAAGAAAGCTATACTCTCCAGCCATTGGCATGAAGCTGCTCAAGTCGAGCGTCTGTAGCACAATCCTCAGATGCTCCGCATGCTCCTCTTCATTCTTAGAATAGACCAAAATATCATCAATGAACACTAACACAAACTTATCCAGATAGGGTGAGAAGATTCTATTCATCAAGTCCATAAAGACTGCTGGGGCATTTGTCACTCCAAAAGGCATAACCAGGAACTCGTATGACCATAACGAGTCCTAAATGCCATCTTTTAGATGTCTTCCTTCTTCACCTTCAACTGATGGTACCCCGACTGCAAATCTAACTTCGAGAACACTTGGGCCCATGAAGTTGATCAAATAGATCATCAATCCTCGGCAAAGGGTACTTGTTCTTGATGGTGACTTTGTTCAACTCTCTGTAATCAATGCACAATCTCTTGCCACTATCCTTCTTACTTGCCAACAACACTGGTGCTCCCCAAGGTGAAGTACTCTTCTAATCAGACCCTTGCTCGAATACTCCAGCAGTTGCTCCTTAAATATAGCCAATTCAGTTGGTGCCATCCGGTACGGTGCTTTAGAGATGGGAGTCGCTCTTGGAATAAGGTCAATAGAGAACTCCACAACTCTGTCAGGCGGAAGTCCTGATATCTCCTCAAATACATCCAGGATTCATTCCACACTGACACCGTCTTCTTCTTGTCTTCTGCAGTGGCACAATCCAGTTGATCTTCCTTCCGGAGGGACTTGCGTTCTTCAAAGAACTGAAACTCCGGTTGGTGTGGAATCCTGAAGATCACCTTCTTGTTCTGACAGTCGATCACCGCATGATACTTGCTGAGCCAAGTCATGCCTAGGATCACATCGTACCCTTCAGTGTCCAGTACGAACATGTCGGCTTTCAACTTTCTGCCACATAACTCCACAGTGCACGCCTTGCAAATCTTGTTAGTAGTGACTACCCCATTCCCCGTACTAAATTCCCACTGGTCACCCATACATACTAGGGGTATAGAATGCAAGGCAGTAAATCTACTAGATATAAAGTAATGTGATGCACCAGAGTCAAAGAGTGATAAGACTGGAACTGAGTGGACTAAAATTGTACCTGCCACTACTTCTCCAGATGCCTAAGCTTCCTCGACTGTCAAGTTGTAGGCCTGGCCTCTCCGCGGCCCTACTCCAGTCCTAGGTCCCCTCTGAG
Source organism: Agave tequilana (assembly GCA_038442645.1). NCBI lineage: Eukaryota > Viridiplantae > Streptophyta > Magnoliopsida > Asparagales > Asparagaceae > Agave > Agave tequilana. The sequence goes on from JAVJIF010017272.1 coordinate 1,968, forward strand.
CCTGACCCAGAGTCCGACGCTGGGGAGGAAGTGGAGCTCCTCTGCCTACTAGTCCTGGATTCCTCCTCATCGGTGGTGGCTGAAAATGTTGGGGGGGCTGCTCGAGCTGGAAGTGCTGGTGGTGCCACTCGTGCTGGAAGTGCTGATGGTGCTAGAGCTGCATTCTAGGTCTTCTTGAATGGACACTCTCCCACCGAGTGGTTGGCGGATCCGCATGCCAAACACAGTCCATTGGCCATACGGCAGTTCCGCTGATTGTGTCCAGGCTTCTGGCAGTACCCACACACAAGCTACTGAGAAGGAGGCTGAAATGACCGCTTGGCTACTGGGGCGCCAAAAGATCTGACTGGATTCTCCCTGTGCACCTGCTAGAACTGGCGCTTCATAGGCTTGTGCTGCAGCTCAACTCTCCTCTTCTTCACCAATCCATGCTCCACATCACGAGTTATAGAAAGAACTTGAGAGTATGTGTAACGCCCCGATCCCGCAGGTACGGGGACGTTATGGCGACGTACATACGCAAGGCGAAAACCCTACATACGTACGCTAAGCCTCAGTACAGTACATACCCTCCATAGAGACATGAGGTCCAGCATAAAAGCAGTACAAGAATACCTGCAGAAATAGGTCAGCGATCATATAGATATGAAAAATAGGGACAAATAAGATAAAGAAAATAATGCCCAGGATACCTATGACTAGGCCAGATGAGGAATCTCCTATGTCACGCCAAGGCACTCTCTGCTACTCCGAGAACTCGGATCTCCAATCTGGGCACGCAAACCCGGGTCGTCAGAAAGCGACCTAGTGAGTGGTAAAATGAAGGAGGCAGTAATATATACATAATAATACAAGCACGATACTAACATATAATACATGATGTGGTACAAGTGATATTATCATAAGTATATAGGAAGCAGTGGAAATATATAAACATGTCCTCTTTTTTTGGTACCATCACTACCTAGCCGGTTATCATCAGGTCATGACTCTAATCATATCTAGTTTATATCATAAATAATGTTATCTAGTAGAGACGTAAAAGTAGTGAACATGGTAGTGATGTAAATGAACATGCAGGTGGGCATATGCAATATGAACATGCTACTGTGTTTTTTTAAATAGCATATAAGCAATGCAAACAGAATATATGTGATGCAAGGTGCACATGTGCATGAGTAGTATGCCACCATAGGTTTCAGGTAGTGTAGCAAAGTTTACAGGTAGCATGATAGCAGATACGATAATATGAATAGGAACAGTAACAAGTAAGCAAGATCACAGTGAACATGATAGCAGACAAACTAACAGTAACAGTAACAAGTTAGTATACATGTATCAGGCAAGTCATGTGATTGACACAATAGTAGAAATCAGTACCACCTGATATTTTAATCAATCTCTTCCAGTGTCCCATACCACTGGCAGTTCATACTGGAGCCCGCACTCCAGTCGAACCCATCCGAACATGCCTAACGGGTACCATTATCCGAACGAGAGAGTGATCAAATAACAAGTGTTCCCGACGTTCACTATGGTGTATACTGTTTTATTATGTTAATTGGAAACCCATGGTCGAGGAGTTCTTATCGAGTGGATGTATCCCGTGCATACCCGGGATCACGGCCTTAAAACGGACCCCTGGCTGCTGAGACCAGGCCCTCCGCTAAGAGGGGAGCACGAATCAAGTAACGGGAGCTCATAGAGCTAGTGGTAGTAGCACTACCGTCCCCTGCAGTGGGACTAACAATATGGATCCAGTACATCACCTGATAAGATCTAATCAACCGTCAAGTCTCCCCCATACCCGAGTTAACTTTATGATCTGATATGTCAAATATACAATGTAACAAGTACCATTACAATATGTGATACGGGTAACATGATAACTGGACCAGGCTCTGTTGATAGCATAGAACAATATAACGGGAATCAGGAACAATATAACGGGATCAATATAACGGAAACAATATAACGGGAAACGGGATCAATAGATGTGGAAGTCCAGATATAGCATATCAACAGCTCTCAAGTCCAGTATCGGGAATATCCATATCAATAACAGGAAACAATCATGTAACATGAATACAAGAACATGGATCATAATACATGTAATAAGCACGGTGATCCATATGACAAGAAGATAGAAACAACACAAACATGTGCAACTGTAATATGTAAGCATGATATAAATGTGTCTGATGATTATGCTAATATGAAATGCAGTAGTCCGTGCAGTGATATGGATAACAATACTTTCATAACGGTATTTTGTGAAGTGGTGCCGCTACGTATCGGTAGGTTATGCCTACGAATAACAAGTGTGCCGTGTCATAGTATCTATGTAACATGCACAGGTAATAACAATGGTCAGGGTCTACTATCATGTACAGTGAACTACAGTATCCGTGTAGTCATAAGCCTGCGTAGCACTAATATATGTAGGAACAGTGGTCGACAGTGTCTTATCGTAACGGTGTCTAGCATGCATGTCTAGTATCAGGGTAATGTCATAGTGTATCTGTGGATCAGCATGCATGTAACGTGACTGTGATACAGTACATGTCATAAGAGTGTACACCCGCGTGTCAGTGGCTATGTAGGTCATGACTGTATTCGAATTGTCTATGTCAATGTACCTAGCAATATTCGAGGTCATTCCTATTCCAATGACTGTACGATTATGACCAGTGAATAAATAATAGTTACCGGATTTTATCCATATCAATAATTAATAGGTCAATGTTACTAAACACAGTAAAATATATTTATAAAAGAAAAACCTCACAACTAGTCATAGGATAGTAGCTCTCTTCCTCACGATCGCGACGGATCCAGAATCGCCCGAATCGGAGTCCGAATGCTCCCGATATCGCCCGAATACTTTAATGGGTTTGGATGCGGGTAGACGGGTTTAACGGGTCGGGTTTAGATCCAAACCCAAACCCGTTTAACTAAAGTTATTGGGTAAGGGCTAACGGGTTTTTGGGTTGGGTTTTTATCCAACCCAACCCTCTCCAATAAACTCTTATTGGGTTCGGGTTATACCCGAACCCAATAAGTTACAAGCAGCAGCAGCAGCAGCCCTTGCTGCTGCTGCGCGAGGGCAGGCCGGCCAGCCCTGCTGGCCGACGACAAAGAGGACCCCGCCGGCGGCGGTCAGGCGGCGGTTCGGGCGCCGGAGAGAGAGAGAGAGAGAGAGAGAGAGAGAGAGAGAGTCAGGTAGAGGGAAACAGAGAGACTGTAAAGAAAAGGAAGAAGAAGAAAATAGAGGAGAAGAAGAAGAAGAAGAAGAAAGGGGGGCGGTGGCGGTCGGCCACCGGCCGGGGGCGCGCGGCGGTGGCGCCGGCCGGGGTAGCCGGGCCGCGGCATGGTTCAGCCCCCCCTGTTGGGGTCGCAAAGAGAGAGATAGAGATTAAAGAGAGTGTGTGTGTTTGAAGAGAGAGAGAGAGAGAGAGAGAGGAGAGTTTTAGAGTTAGTGGGAGAGAGAATTTAAAGATGGGGTATGGCGGTGGATGGGTTAAGCAGTGGTGGAAAGAAAAAATCTGGAGAAGAGAAGAAGGGGAAAAAGAAAGGAAAAGAAAAAGATAAAAAAATTATTTTATTATTATAATAGTGGCCCATTATTCGACCAGCTCCGAACGGCGCCCAAAAATTACAGAAGATAGAGAATATTACTCTGAGACGTAATATGAAAACGATTTACCGAAACTCAATCCGTTTTGCAAATAAAAAATCCAGGAGTGTCTCGCCAATACGGGCGACACCGGTTTGGCTGGATTTTCGATAAATTCTGAAAAATCTCCAAAAATATCCAAACGTAGCTCATGTAATTCTAAGACACACGGTGAAAAGCGGATTCTCAAAATTCTACTCCGTTTGTGAAATAAAAATCGGAAGCCGGTTATCGGTATCGGTCGACACTGACACGGAGATTTTCTAAAATAATCCAGAAAAATTCCAGAAAATCCTAAAAAATATAAAATATTAGAAAATAATTTTTGAAACTGAAATCAGCTAAATCGGACTACCACGAAGGTCAAATCAATTTTGTACGTCGTATCGCGTACAGATACGGTAATACGTATACCGGGGATCAGGGGTTACATTTCTCCCCACCTTACAAAATTGCGTCCTCGCAATTTTCATTCAGGTGTGAGAACAACATTTCCAACCCCAAAACCGAAATGTTACAGGTCTACGACACTTCCGCTGCGCACTCTGGTATCTCTAAGGAACTCTGGATAAAGAAGTATGGTAGTGAACAAATCCGAACGGATGGGAAGCAAGACGATGCAAGGAAAGCGAGAAGAAAATCGGATGTTCTGGTTAACAACTGGAAGGAAAGAAGGAAGACAAACGAGTCAAGGAATGAATTGTCAAGGTCATGGTATTCTTGTACTCGTTGCTGGAATCTCCAAATTCAGATACAGATCAGTTAATCTGAACCTGATAGTACTGTTGGTAAGAGCCGAGGATTGACCCAAGTGGTTACCCACACCAGGTGTGAACCTAGGCTCTGATACCACTATGTAACGCCCCGATCCCGCAGGTACGGGGACGTTATGGCGACGTACATACGCAAGGCGGAAAACCCCACATACGTACGCTAAGCCTCAGTACAGTACATACCCTCCATAGAGACATAAGGTCCAGCATAAAAGCAGTACAAGAATATCTGCAGAAATAGGTCAGCGATCATAATAGATATGAAAAATAGGGACAAATAAGATAAAGAAATATAATGCCCAGGATACCTATGACTAGGCCAGATGAGGAATCTCCTATGTCACGCAAGGCACTCTCTGCTACTCCGAGAACTCGGATCTCCAATCTGGGCACGCAAACCCAGGGTCGTCAGAAAGCGACCTAGTGAGTGGTAAAATGAAGGAGGCAGTAATATATACATAATAATACAAGCACGATACTAACATATAATACATGATGTGGTACAGTGATATTATATCATAAGTATATAGGAAGCAGTGGAAATATATAAACATGTCCTCTTTTGGTACCATCACTACCTAGCCGGTTATCATCAGGTCATGACTCTAATCATATCTAGTTTATATCATAAAATGTTATCTAGTAGAGACGTAAAAGTAGTGAACATGGTAGTGATGTAAATGAACATGCAGGTGGGCATATGCAATATGAACATGCTACTGTGTTGTGTTTAAATAGCATATAAGTAATGCAAAACAGAATATATGTGATGCAAGGTGCACATGTGCATGAGTAGTATGCCACCATAGGTTTCAGGTAGTGTAGCAAAGTTTCAGGTAACATATAGCAGATACGATAATATGAATAGGAACAGTAACAAGTAAGCAAGATCACAGTGAACATGATAGCAGACAAACTAACAGTAACAGTAACAAGTTAGTATACATGTATCAGGCAAGTCATGTGATTGACACAATAGTAGAAATCAGTAGTACCACCTGATATTTTAATCAATCTCTTCCAGTGTCCCATACCACTGGCAGTTCATACTGGAGCCCGCACTCCAGTCGAACCCATCCGAACATGGCCTACGGGTACCATTATCCGAACGAGAGAGTGATCAAATAACAAGTGTTCCCGACGTTCACTATGGTGTATACTGTTTTATTTATGTTAATTGGAAACCCATGGTCGAGGAGTCTTATCGGGTGGATGTATCCCGTGCATACCCGGGATCACGGCCTTAAACGGACCCCTGGCTGCTGAGACCAGGGCCCTCCGCTAAGAGGGGAGCACGAATCAAGTAACGGGAGCTCATGGAGCTAGTGGTAGGTAGCACTACCGTCCCCTGCAGTGGGACTAACAATATGGATCCAGTACATCACCCGATAAGATCTAATCAACCGTCAAGTCTCCCCATACTCGAGTTAATTTTATGATCTGATATGTCAAATATACAATGTAACAAGTACCATTACAATATGTGATACGGTAACATGATAACTGGACCAGGGCTCTGTTGATAGCATAGAACAATATAACGGGAATCAGGAACAATATAACGGGATCAATATAACGGGAACAATATAACGGGAACGGGATCAATAGATGTGGAAGTCCACATATAGCATATCAACAGCTCTCAAGTCCAGTATCGGGAATATCCATATCAATAACAGGAAACAATCATGTAACATGAATACAAGAACATGGATCAATAATACATGTAATAAGCACGGTGATCCATATGACAAGAAGATAGAAACAACACAAACATGTGCAACTGTAATATGTAAGCATGATATAAATGTGTCTGATGATTATGCTAATATGAAATGCAGTAGTCCGTGCAGTGATATGGATAACAATACGTTTCATAACGGTATTTTGTGAAGTGGTGCCGCTACGTATCGGTAGGTTATGCCTACGAAGTAACAAGTGTGCCGTGTCATAGTATCTATGTAACATGCACAGGTAATAACAATGGTCAGGGTCTACTATCATGTACAGTGAACTACAGTATCCGTGTAGTCATAAGCCTGCGTAGCACTAATATATGTAGGAACAGTGGTCGACAGTGTCTTATCGTAACGGTGTCTAGCATGCATGTCTAGTATCAGGGTAATGTCATAGTGTATCTGTGGATCAGTATGCATGTAACGTGACTGTGATACAGTACATGTCATAGAGTGTACACCCGCGTGTCAGTGGCTATGTAGGTCATGACTGTATTCGAATTGTCTATGTCAATGTACCTAGCAATATTCGAGGTCATTCCTATTCCAATGACTGTACGATTATGACCAGTGAATAAATAATAGTTACCGGATTTTATCCATAATCAATAATTAATAGGTCAATGTTACTAAACACAGTAAAATATAATTTATAAAAGAAAAACACTCACAAACTAGTCATAAGATAGTAGCTCTCTTCCTCACGATCGCGACGGATCCAGAATCGCCCGAATCGGAGTCCGAATGCTCCCGATATCGCCCGAATACTTTAATGGGTTTGGATGCGGGTAGACGGGTTAACGGGTCGGGTTTAGATCCAAACCCAAACCCGTTTAACTAAAGTTATTGGGTAAGGGCTAACGGGTTATTGGGTGGGTTTATATCCAAACCCAATCCTCTCCAATAAACTCTTATTGGGTTCGGGTTATACCCGAACCCAATAAGTTACAAGCAGCAGCAGCAGCCCTTGCTGCTGCTGCGCGAGGGCAGGCCGGCCAGCCTGCTGGCCGACGACAAGGAGGACCCCGCCGGCGGCGGTCAGGCGGCGGTTCGGGCGCCGGAGAGAGAGAGAGAGAGTCAGGTAGAGGGAAACAGAGAGACTGTAAAGAAAAAGGAAGAAGAAGAAAATAGCGGAGAAGAAGAAGTAGAAGAAGAAGAAGAAAGGGGGGCGGTGGCGGTCGGCCACCGGCCGGGGGCGCGGCGGCAGTGGCGCCGGCCGGGGCAGCCGGGCCGCGGCATGGTTCAGCCCCCCTGTTGGGTCGCAAAGAGAGAGATAGAGATTAGAGAGAGTGTGTGTGTTTGAAGAGAGAGAGAGAGAGAAGAGAGAGGAGGAGAAGTTTTTTAGAGTTAGTGGAGAGAGAGAATTTAAAGAGGGGTATGGCGGTGGATGGGTTAAGGCGGTGGAAAGAAGAAAATCTGGAGAAGAGAAGAAGGGGGAAAAAGAAAGGAAAAGAAAAAGATAAAAAATATATTTTATTATTATAATAGTGGCCCATTATTCGACCAGCTCCGAACGGCGCCCAAAATTACAGAAATTAGAGAATATTACTCTGAGACGTAATATGAAAACGATTTACCGAAACTCAATCCGTTTGCAAATAAAAAATCCAGGAGTGTCTCGCCGATACGGGCGACACTGGTTTGGCTGGATTTTCGATAAATTCTGAAAAATCTCCAAAAATATTCAAACGTAGCTCATGTAATTCTAAGACACACGGTGAAAGCGGATTCTCAAAATTCTACTCTGTTTGTGAAATAAAAATCGGAAGGCCGGTTATCGGTATCGGTCGACACTGACACGGAGATTTTCTAAAATAATCCAGAAAATTCCAGAAAATCCTAAAAAAAATATAAATATTAGAAAATAATTTTGAAACTGAAATCAGCTAAATCGGACTACCACGGAGGTCAAATCGTTTTGTACGTCGTATCGCGTACAGATACGGTAATACGTATACCGGGGATCAGGGGGTTACAGTATGTCTTCAGCTGGTGGGGTATAAGTAACATCTGGATATCCACCCTCAGTCCTTGCTGGAACCTGCTAGCTCTCTTCTCCTCGTCGGCCACTATGTATAGTGCAAATCGACTAAGTCTCAGAAATTCAGCAGCATACTCATCCACCGATCGATTTCACTACTGCAGCTTGATAAAGTGCTCTTCCATCTCCTTCTGAGCAGTTGCAGGGAAAAATCTCTCATAGAAGCCCTTCGAGAACTGGTCCCAAGAGATAGGCTTCTCCAGCCTCGCTTTTTCGGCTAGCCACCAGGTTCTCGTCACATCCTTCAGCTGGATCTTGGCCACTTCCACCTGGTTCTCACCAGGAATTCTGGCCGCCTTCAGAAGATCGATCATGTCGATCAACCACTGCTCCGCATTCAGGGGCTCTCTGTGCCCGAAAATTCTGCCGGCTACAATCTCCTGAAATCTGATATAGTACCCGGCCTCTGCTCCCGGGGTGCAGTCAGCAATCCTTATCGCAAGAGCTCTGTCTACTGCTGCTGGCTATTCATCATCCCCTGGAGTATCCTCATCATGTCGTTCTCCCTGTACGGACCTTCACGGGAAGTGTCGGGACCATTACGTGTCCCCCGTCTCTCCATATTCGAGCTGACTGAAAGATGATGGAATAAGGAACTGCATAAGATTTCAGAAATCAAGGGACGGATTTCAAGGAAAGAATAGATAACTTTATACTTGTGATTGGAATGTATAACAAAAACTCGTGTGACTCAGTCGCAAATTAATCCAACATTAATTTGCAAACTGGCTGTATTGAAGGTGTGAGAGCCTAGGCTCTGATACCAACCTGTGGCGCCCCGATCCGGCGGGTACGGGGACGCCACTGCGACATACATGCGCAGGGCGATGGTACCATTACGTATGTACACTAAGCATCAATACAACACAATATCGAGGGATCAGAGTGCGAAAATACGTGGTGTTATACATTCCAACACAAAATAGTACAAGTACTTAGTCATCACAGATTGTGACATAATATTACATCACCAGGTAGTACAAAGGTAGACTGTACAGGGTACAAAAGATAATAACTCACGAGCTGGAAAGGGAATCTCGCGAGCGGGGAAAGACTGGACGAAGCTACGGCTGATCCGCCTGCTCCTCGAAGTAGGCATGGTCCTCAGCTGATGGGTCCACCTCGGTCCAACCTGTCAAATCTGAACATACAAATCCAGGGTTGTTAGTGGGCAACCCAGCGAGTGCAAGAAGAAGCCAAGTGGCAAGTATAAATAAAAGTAAGTGTATCAGGTCAAGCATAATGTATCAAAATCAATAAGCATGGAATAATCACAATAAATAGTGAATCATGAAATAAAGCAAGTGTAGCAGGTTAAATGTCACGTCATCAAATTAGTAAGCATGGAGTAACTACAATAAATGGCAAGTATGAACACGACAATAAAATTCATGTAGCATGAAGTCAATATCAAGTTCTTATTAAGACTCGCTCAATTGTATGTTTCGGTATATGACCGGTGCCATATACTTTCACATACAAGCCAAGCGAGGTTGGTTATTGAAAATTGATGGGGAACGACGAACCATGTTTAGAATAGGTCTCGTGCATGCCCGGGACAACGGTCCAGGAGTATCCGGTAATGAGCCGGAACGTACCGCTAGGCACCGGGACTTACTATATGCCCGAAGGTCTTAGTATACGCCCGAACAGGAATAGAGTGTCACCGTTCCCCACAGGATATACCCAGGGGATTATAGCAACCCGGCAGGCAGGCAAGGGGGTAGGGGTGCCAGTACACCCCTCAGAAACGCCTGGTGGCCGCCAGGTCGAATCCAACAGAAATAGTTGTACAACATATGTATGGCCACCATAAACACAGAAGCTATATCGATACCCATCAATTTCCCCCATCCCGGTGTAAGTTGTTTAAATATAACAGAGTCTCAAATAATGTTCACGAGGTATTCACAAAAGTTCAATATCCATGGTTATCCTATTACGGGGGTCAACAGAAGTATAATATCAGGAGTAATGTCAGGAGCCTCCCTATTTCAGGAGTTCAAGTATACAGGAGTACAGGAGTTCAGGAGTACCAAATATCTGGTAATAATAATATAATTATCATGTCAACTTCCCGTAAAGTGATAGTCGTGAATATGTCATATAATACAGGCATCAGGGGTGGTAGTGTCCGGTCAAGAGTCATGATGTCAGGTCCAGGTATTTGTACTACATGAAAGCATCTCATATACCGTGTGTCAGGTGCAGGTGTCAAGTATGACATATCAAGTACCGGGTCTATATATCGAGTGCCGGTGTAAATACCGAGTGCCGGAGTCATAAATAATATATCAAGTGTAGCATGCCAAGTGTCGGTGTAAATACTGAGTACCAGTGTAAATACCGAGTACCGGTGTAAATACTGAGTGTCGGTGTCAGATGTCACGAATCAAGTATAGTATGACAAATATCGGTGTCAAATATAGCATGACAATTATCGGTGTCAAATATAGCATGGCAATTATCGGTGTCAAATATAGCATGGAGTCATGTACTAAAAATTACAATAGCAAGTGTTAGGCATATTAAAATATCCACATGTCAATCTCAGGGTAATTATTTTTAAATTAATAATAAGCACTCGCCTGAAACCGAAGTGAAATACCGGTTAAAAATCTGCGAAGCCCGCGAACCATACGAGAATTCCACTAGCCTATAGTTGTATATTAAAATATATAAATATAAATATTTATATAAATATTAGAGAGAGAATGAGAGAGGAGGGAGAGAGAGAGGAGAGAGAGAGAGAGAGGAGAGAGAAAGTTGAAGGAAGGAGAAAGAGAAAATAGGGTATTTTTAAAGGGAAAATAGGAATTAAAATGAAAGGGGGTAGAGTTGTAATTAAAGGGAAGTAATAAGGAATGAGGGGAGGGGTATTTTAGGAATGTGAGGAATATGAGTGTTATATTAGGGAAAAGAAAGGTAAAAGAAATGAAAAGAAAGAAAGAAGGAATTAAAGAAAGAAGGAAGAAAGAAAGAAGGAAAGAAAATGGAGGGAGGGGGTGGCCGACGGCCACCGCTGCCGGGGAGGAGAGTTACGCTCGCGGGCTGCCCCAAGGGGGGGAGGGGAGTGGTGGTTGTTTTGTTGTTGTGGTTGTTGTTTTGGTGGTGGTGGTAGATGGTTGTGGTGGTGGTGGTGATGATTGGTGGTGATGGGAGTTAGAGGAGGAGGAGGAGGTGATGATGAGGTGGTGGAAGTGGTGGAATTGATGAAGGTGATGGTGAATTTTGGAGGAAGAAGGGAGGTGATGGAGGTGGGTTTTAGTGAAATTGGAGGTGGTGAGAGGTTGTTGGAGGTTGAAGGAGGTGGTGGAGTGGAAAGGGGTTGTGGGGGAGGTGATTGGCTGGCCTAGGGTGGGACGGCGGCGGCGGCGGTGATGGTGGAGGCGGCGGCCAGTGAAGGTGCGTTGGTGGGTTGTTTTGTTAAAGATGGAGTTTTTGATTTTGGATTTTTTTTAAATGAATAAGGAAATGGAAGTTTGGTAGTTTAATAGAGAATGAGAAAGGAATAGAATGATGATTTAGGGGGGTGATAGGCCTGCGGCAGCAGCCCTACTGCTGCAGGCGGCGGGCGGCCGGCGGCTGTGCATTAGTTGTGGGGGGAAAATCAAAGGAAGAAAAGAAAAGAAAGAAAAGAAAGAAAATAAAGAAAATAAAAAAATAAGAAAAAAGAAAATAAAATAGTTTAAAATTTTTATTATTAACTAATTTATTTATTATAATTTCTGAAAGTACAAAGTGGGGGAATAGAGAAGGAAAAAGTAAGAAAAGAAATTGTCGGTAAATAATATTATTATTTAAATGGGGCGAAAATTCGACCGTTTCAGAAACGTTCTGAAAAATTCTCAAAAATATGAAATATTATTTTAAGATACTCAGTGAAATAGGATTTGAGAAATTTTATATATTTTTCAAATTAAAAATCCTGAAATTTTCCGACAATACCGGCCGACACCAGAATCGGTGAAATTTTGATAAATTTAGAAAAATATCAAAAAATATTTTTAGATAGAAAATGAAATTCTAAGAAGTAATATGAAAGCCGTTTTTTGAAAATTCAATCCCATTTGAAAATTAAAAATCCGGGAATCAGTCAGCGATGCCGACCGACACCGGTTTTGGAGCTTTTGCAGAAAAATTTCGAAAAAATTCAAAAAATCATGAAAAATTTAAAATATTAGAAAATAGTATCTGAAACTAAAATCGATCAAATCGGACTAGCAAAAAGTCAAATCGGGCTACTGGCTGGTATCGGGTTCCCGGTCCGGGTCCGGGTCCGGGTCCGGGTCCGGGTCAGGGCTTACTCTAGGTCTGAGAATCCAGATCCGATACACAATAATATAGGTGACCACAACTCAAAAACACATATAGGAAGAAAACTGAACAATATGGTCGAAAAATTTTAGGACTCGTATCTGGGTACGTATTCCGGGTACGGGGTGCTACACAAGAGGAGGAACAAAGTCAAGGCACAAAGTAAAAGAGTGGTTACAACATTTGGTGATCACAAAGATCACAAACAATACCTCTCATAATACAAGATCTTAGAGGATAGATTTTTCAATGAATAGCTTAAACTTGTGAAAAAATAAAGATTTTGAAAGTGAAATATAAAAGAAAACACTTGAGAAAAATTTCTTGAAAGATATAGAAACTAAAAAAATTAAAATTTCTCAAAACTTGTTTTCTTTGATTTTCAAAACTATGAAACACAATAGAGATATGGATTTGGAGTTCAAAAACTTTTGAAAAACTTGTCGAAAAACTTGCTGAAAAACTCCGTTAAAAGTAAAAATATTAGCTCTTAAAACTCTTGAAGAAAAACTCTCCTAAAACCCATATATATAGGCTAAAAGAGAAACTAGTCGTTGGGGGTCCAAAAATAGACACATATGCCTGTCGGTCGACCGCCCGTTTACCAACGACAGTCATATTTTTGACCGTTAGGATTTGCTAGTCGACCGGTCAGTCGACTGAGAAAATCCCATAGCACAACAGAGTTTGTCAGTCTACCGGACGGTGGACGAGCTCTTTTGTTGGTCAACCGGCCAGTCGATTGATCTCCAGCTCTCAAGGGCTGTGCACGTTGGTGCACGTCAGTCGACCGTACTGTCAACTGGCACTGCTATCGGTCGACTGGCAGTAGCCTAGAAACCCAAATTTTGAGATTTTTCAATGAACTTTGTAAACCTAATTAAATTCCAATAAATCTCACTAAATTTAATAAAAATAAGTTCATGTAAATACAATGAAGTATAAATATGTGATAAAAGATCAACACGTGTTACAAGCATGTGAACCTGATTTTGAGATATAAATTCAATTTAGAAAGCAAAATAGTATTTTTTTTAAAACTAAATTTTTAAATGGAATGAAAACAAAAACTAAAATTTCATAAATATAAAAACAAGCTATTTAAACTCGATTGAAGTCCAATGTGTATGAATTGAATCAAATACACATATAAAACAATATAAACTTGTTTTGGTGAATTAAAATACATTTCTTGAAATAAAAACATATTTTTTAAATACTCAACTTGTAAATAGAAAATCATATTTTTCTAAAATTCTCATGAATACAAAAACAAGTTTTTTTTTTTCAAACATATTTGAAGCACCAATATATATGGATATAATCCAGTACACATGTAAGATTATATAACTTATTTTTAATGAAATTCAACTAATGAATATCAAAACATAAACTTGTTAAATTGAAACCCAAAACTCATCAAATGTAAAGCTCTAATATCTGTGAGTAGAATCCAACACATATTCCAAAGTATAAAAACTAATTTCTTTGAGATGAAAAACCATATAAACATAAAAAAACTTTTGTATTTGAAAACTCAATCAAAAAACTTTTGTGTGTGTGTGTGAGTTTGAGCAATCAAAACTAATTTATACTTTACACAAGATTTAAACTCGCCAACTTTAAACACAAGTCTTCTGATAGATCTTCTTCTCCAAGTAGATTTGATCCAAAGTTGATTTTTAGAGCTAGATTCTATCTTGAGTACTGGATATGTTTTATAAGTTTGAGCTCTTGAAGCACCATGTGTTAGTTTCAAACTTGACTTTGAGTCTTTTAATGAAGCTAAATATCAACTAAGATCTTGGTCAATATCTGAAACTTAAACACAACAAAATATTAGTGCTATAACTACATGAGTTAGTCATCATCAAAACTAGAATGATGGGCCTTTGGGCCAACAGGTGCCTTCATCATATTGGTATTTCTTTGATGGTGTCTTTATCAATTAAGTATTTTATTTGTAATTTTAATCTTTTTGAAGGGTACATGGGTCTTTTGATTTAGGGTTATAATAGTCAATCAACCGAAAATGAAATCGAGTGGGTGCCTTCATCATTTTAGTAGGTGGCAGTATTCGTTCTCAGTACACTCCTCCAGTCTGCAATGTGCGCCAGAAGCCAGGCGGACCCACCAGCAGGATCCAAAGTTAGAAACGTGAGTCCATATATTCTTTCTTGATTTAATTGCACTAAAATACTTCATACTTGGTGGCTTTTTTCAAGAAAATACATGTACATTTTTTTACAAATATACATCCTATTTTTTTTCTTTAATACCCAATAGTCGTTACCGTTTTATATGCAAAGACGAATTATACCCTTGAGGGTACATCACGTGACATGGCTGTGGAATGAAAAAAGCTTGTAATTGGCCCAAGAGTCCTCAGGGCCTTCGCTGACACCGACATCATCGTCCTCCTCAACTGCTCTGTCCCCCGCGTTCACGACCCACTGTCATCCTCTCCTGGTTCACCGACAACATCAAACCCTACCTCCCTAAAACCAAGATTATCACCGTCACCGTCGGTGACGAGATCCTCTCCAGCAGCAATATTGTCCTCATTCAGTCCCTGGTCCCAACCATGGCCTCCGTTGAGTCTGCCCTCGCCCCTCGGCTTCAACAAGCAGGTTGCCATCACCATCGTCTACTCCCTTTGCGTTCTCTCCACCTCTACCTTCACTCCGTCAGTGAGTTTCATAAGGATCTCTTGCCCTACATCTCTCCTCTCTTGTCCTTTCTTAGCAAGACTGGATCCCATTTCTTGATCAATGCCTGCCCTTTCTTCGCTTCCAAGGCTGTTATGTGTTGTTTGAGTCTACCTTTGGGGTTGCCGATCCAAGCTCAAGGTTGAAGTACGACAACATGTTGCACGCGTAGGTGGATGCCTCCAGGTCAGCGATCTTGGCCGCCGGAGGAGGGAAGGGGATCGAGGTAAGGGTTTCGGACATCGGGAGGCCATCGCGAGGGTTGAGGGTGAGGTCGGGGCCACACCGGAGATCGCGAAGAAGTACAATGGGAATCTGATGAAGATGGTTGCTAATGGAACCATGAGTTCGAGCTCGTCGCTGCATGTGTACGTGTTTACTTTGTTCAATGAGAATCAGTGTTGAGAAATAATCAGTATGCTCTAATACCAATTGTTGTGATTTCAGGGGAGGACGTCCCCACGATCGGATCAACTGGGGCGGTGCAGCGGAAATAAACCACAAGATCTACTAAGGCAACTTGAAGAAGAGAAGAAGAAGAGATTCTAGAGTAGATAAAAAACCAACACATAATATAACATGCTTCCACCGATCAAATAGATCGTGTACGTACACGGGAGAAGGAGGAGAAACTTTATTAAAACTTTGACGGAGTACAATAAGAATTACTTACACCTCACGCTGAGAAGTTACAAGCCCTTGATGGCCGTAAAGAACCCTTGTGGCTAAGCTTCTCTTACGAATTTCTCACCTAGATGAGTTACACCCTTAGGACTTACGAATTCATAGGATTCTCTTGAAATACATTGAAGGCCACCCCTAAGGGGCTATTTATAAACCATAGAACTCTCTTAATCCTAAAGAAACTCCTTCAATCAGAATAAAAAAAACTTGAATCAACTCGGACTCAAAACACCTTCAATCAGAATAAAGGAAACTTGAATCCAACTCGGACTCAAAACAGATCCAGAAAAGGAAACTGTCAAATCTGACATTAATTGACTACCTTCATGATGTATTTACGTCATAATCCTAACAATTTCCCCCTTGACTTGAATACGTCCAAGTTCGAGAATAGCCACCATGTTCCATGTGCTCGCATCCACGCACAATTGAACAAACTTGACTTCATTTCCATCTCAACTCCTCTTCTCTATAACCCCCTCATGGGGTTTATATCTTGATTAGGTTGAATAAGTTCAGCCTAGCCTGAACTTTATTACCCAATGATCTCCTTGATCTATACAAAATTTATGAAAATTTGTTTCACCATAGGAGTAACGATCTGGACTACCTTATTGCGCGCATAGTCCCAATCTCCCTTCGGGGTACAATTGAACATCCGAGCTCGAATTCATTGTAGTCTCTGATTGTTCCACAACCATCGCTTTTGAAGCTGAGGATCACTGCAATCCACAAACTGTAACCTCTGAATTCCGCATATACACATTGCCACACGTTCGGCTTGAAACATCACATGGGCCACTTTAGAAACTTCCATAAGATCACCTTTCGAACTGAAACAGAACCCTTCTTTATGTAAGGCTCCAAGAGAGATGAGATTGTACCTTGATTCGGGAACATGACGAACGTCTTGAAGAGTAGTACTGCATCCATCATGAAATCGAGACTGGATTGTTTTTTGCCAATTACCTTACTTGTAGCAGAATTCCCTATGAAGACTTTTCTCCCTTGAACCGAAGTGTATGAAGAGAACATCTTCCTATTGGAACTGATATGCTGTGAACATCTAGAATCTATGGCCCATCTATCTTTATTACCAACTGATCTGTCTGTAATAGATAGAACATCACACTGTTCTTCATCTCCTTCAACCAGTTCAGTGATATTAGCATCTGGTTGTTTCTTCTTACGAAGCAACACTCAGATCTAATGTGTCCCTTCTTGTGACAATAGTTGCAAGTCAAATTCTTGTGTTTTGAGTTACCCATGAAACTTTTATTATTACTTTTCTCCCTTGAATAATGAACTTGCCCGGAATCATCATGATGAGACTCACCCGTCAACTGGGTGTCAATTTTGTCCTTATTGAGCAGGTGCTCCTTGACCTCATTGACTTGCCTCTGATTGTTGACTTGCCTCCATAAATGATAGCTTCCCTAAAACTCTTATGTGAAGAAGGTAAAGAATATAGTAATAGAAGTGCTTGATTCTCATCTTCTATCTTAACCTCAATCTTATCTAGATCATTGATAATAGAGAAAAATTCTGCAATGTGGGACTTGATAGGTGTACCTGCATGCATGCGGAGAAGAAAGAGACGCTGCTTCAGAATCAACCGATTCGCCTATGACTTCTTCAGATAGTGGTTCTGAAGTCGCTCCCACAGTGAGGACGTTGTTTTCTCCGCAGAAAACCCATCCAACACTTCATCCGCGAAGCAAAGCTGAATAGCTGTCAAGGCTTTCTCATCCAACTCCTGCCAAGTTTCTGCCTTCACGTCTTGAGGCTTTTCTCCCTCCCGAGTAGTACTTTCTTCAACCTGCTCTGGGTAAGGATGGCGTTCATCCTAATCTACCACCTACTGAAATTGATGACGCAATCAAACTTCTGAATATCGAACTTGATCGCAGATATCTTCAAATTACCTTACTCTGATACCAATTGTTGGGAAACAATCTGTATACTCTGATACCAATTGTTTTGATTTCAGGGGAGGACACCCCTACGCCCGGATCGACTGGGGCGTCGCAGCGGAAACAAACCACATGATCTACTAAGGCAACTTGAAGAAGAAAAAATGAAGATATTCTAAAGTAGATAGAAAGCCAACACATAATATAACGTGATTCCACCGATCAAACAGATCGTATGTACGTTCACAAGAGAAGGGGGAAACTTTATTAAAACTTTGGGGGAGTATAATAAGAATTACATACACCTCACGCTGAGAAATTATAAGAACTTGATGGCCGCCAAGAACAACGAACCCTTGTGGCTAAGCTTCTCTCACAAATTTCTCACATAGATGAATTACACCCTAAGGAATTACAAATTCATACGATTCTCTTAAAATACATTGAAGGCGACCCCTAAGGGGTTATTTATAGAGCATAGAACTTTCCTAATCCTAAACAAACTCCTTCAATCAAAATAAAAGAAACTTGAATCCAACTCGGACTCAAAACATTTTCAATCAGAATAAAGAAAACTTGAATCCAACTCGGACTCAAAACAGATTTAGAAAAGGAAACTGTCAAATCCGACATTAATTGACTACCTTCATGACGTATTCACGTCATAATCCTAACAACCAGAAGCCGGGGTGAGTGTGGGTGGGTGGCGATGTACCAAAGAGAGTTTTTCTTCCGCAACTCTCATATATTCTTCTTCATCCGAGAGAGAGAGAGAGCAGTGTCGATCTCTTTCTTCTTCTTCTTTCAGCTCACCTCCTTTCTTTGCCCTCTCGTTCTCCTGACCAATTGTTCGGTGTCCGTCCGACAGCGACAATATACTAGTATTATTATTATTTTATTTTTTCCTCGTTTCTGCTGTCGCCTTCTCTTTTGGACCTTTGCTTTTGAGGCGAGAAGAAGACACCGCTACCGCTCGTGACCGGCATTACTCCTGTCCATCGCTCCCTTCTCTCTAAAACCCTAACAGATCTCTTCTCCTCTCGCTCCGTTTCTCATCACTTCTTCGGTCTGATCCACAGCAGGTACGATCTCTTCCTCTTTTTCCTGTAATTTTTCAATTATTTTTGAAAATTTTGGATGTCTTAGTCTCAACTGAGACCGATATAAGGATCTTTGCCGAGTCTCTTCAAGATTAGGGGAAAAAATGCTATTTTTGAGGGGGGAAGTTAATTTTGTTTGTGATTGTGCCAGGATTGAGTGGTGCATTTTGTTATGTGAAGAATTAGCTTCAAGAAAGATGACGGGGTTAGTGAATTTATTAGTTTAGGTGGGTGATTGACACAGCCTCAAATGGCTTCATCTGCTGGCACTTGTGAAATTGTTGAAGTGAGGGATGAATTCGACTTGCTTCACAAATTCAACAGAGGTAACCGATTGCAAGTGAAGGTTAGAGGGAAGGAAGTTAAGTCCCACGGTTATCCTGTGGATGACCTTGATCTGCTTATTGATGCATCGAAGAAGCCAGTTAAAGCTGGAACTTCACGAGCATCGGGGGCTGGGATTTCTGAATCTCCGAGCCTGAAACAGGCGCTGAGAAGGTTGTGCATTTCTCAGGCATCGGAAATGGCTGCTATAAAGAGGTCATCAAAGCTGATAGGGTCATCCAGCGTATCTGATATGGTGACAATTGAGAGGCTATACATGTCGGTAGTGGTTGAGGCCAAAGAGGCCAGGAATTCAAGAGAGAGAGCAAGTAAACCGGGCGAATCCCGCAATGTGAAATCATCTTTGAGTAGTTCTGTATCCTCACCGCACACAGCCGTTTCGGCGTTGAGAAATGCAAAGATGAGAAGAACACAGGACTTGATCGCAGCAGAGCAAGTTAAAGGAACAGGAAATTTGAAAGCAGGCAAGCATGTTGTTAGTCCGCGACTTGTCAAGCCAGTGCCCAAGAATGAAGCCGGCTCTAGAAAGAACGGGAAGCAGGAATCAATACCAGCATTTGGTAATTCTAGTAGACTCAATAGATTTAGAGAAGTAGGTACTCTTCATTGTAATACTAAATTAACTTCGAGTAAGACTGTTTTTGCAACATCTGGCGAGAAGAATCCTGATGGTATAGTCGGGAAGAAGAACAATAACAGTGGTGGTTCCAATAACTGCAATGGTAGTGGAAATTTCGCTCTAAAAGTGATTGAGGGTTTAGTGTCAAGAGGAAAGGGGGAATGTTCCGAAAGCTCGCAGAGTAGCTTAGGTGATTGTAGTTGCAGCACTAGCATCAGTGAGGAGAGCAGTTATTGTGGCTCTAGAAGTAACTGCAATCGACCTCACATGTCAAAAGACGTGAGGTGGGCAGCCATCCAACATGTTGTAAACGAACAGGGAAGCTTAGGATTGAAGAACTTCAAGCTTCTCAGGAGGCTCGGATGTGGAGACGTTGGGACTGTGTATCTTGCTGAACTACTTGGCAGTGGATACTTATTTGCCTTGAAAGTCATGGATGTTGACTACTTAGTCCGAAGAAAGAAGATGCTGAGAGCACAAATTGAAAGAGATATACTACAAATGCTGGACCATCCATTTCTCCCGACACTGTACACACATTTTACAACGGATAATCTCTCGTTTTTGGTAATGGAATATTGTCCTGGTGGTGATCTTCATGTCCTTCGACAGATGCAACCAGACAGGAGTTTTCATGAACCAGCTGCTAGGTATGTGCATCTTCTGCAACAAATTAGCCCACTCTTTCTTTTTACCTGAGTAATTAAATGGTTCCTAAATTTCAGCATATTTATTCGAATATGAAAATATTTCTTCTTTTGCCTCCTTTGGTTTGGCATTTTATAGTGTTGCTAATATATTTCTTGGAACTAAGTTGATATTTTTCTTTATGGCCTACTTTTACACATAAAAGTTTGAAGATCCAATGAAATTTTTGGTAGCTCTTTCATTTGTCACTTAATATTTTGATGTTGGATGTTTTTATCAATTCATTGATTACCACTTGCAATCTTGAAACTGCACATTGTTCATGTATTCTCAAAGTAAGATTTGGTGACAGTCATGGACTACGTTGCACAAATATGGGTATTGTGACAAGGTATGATATACAAACATGATGACACGACAATTTTGGTGAAAAAAGAATACAAAACGACAAGGATAAGATAATAAATAACCTATTAGATTTTATACAAGATTTATATTACATTTACTTTCTCACTTAAAATACAAAAATAACACCAAACTGATTAAAACAAACACAATATGTGAACTCATAACAAGGTAGGATAATGGACAAGTATATTATATACCTATAAGATTCTTGTAACTCTCTTGTCATAAATACAGTTTAAAATTGAATTCTTTTTTTTAAAAGGAGAAGTTTAAATTGATTAAACATAAAAAAAAAATGAGCAAGGCATATGTGACGAGTGTCTAAAAAAGATAGTGCTTAAGTGTCAAAGAGTTGTTGTGTGTAATATTTTTTGACATGGATGTGATGTCATAATAGAAGTGTCCAAACTGGATATGTTGGGAACATATACTTTTCTCATTTCTCTTTACTTTTGTAAGATTACATGGCCGTGAATTCTATGTCGACCTAGAATTTCTGGCCGTGACAGTGTCACTAGTGGCCAAACCAACCAGAAGTATTGAATTATGTGAACTTCAAAGTTAATCCTGATTTAGAAAGTATTTTTTATACTCCTTACTCCTTTCGTGTAACTTTATGAACAAAGTTATTATTGGAATCACGCGGATGATTATTTGAAGTTGTTATAAATTTCCTTTTTTTTGTTCATGGTGGGGGTGAGGGAGGAGACTTGATAAATATAGTTATAAATGCAATCTTATGCATATTAACAGGAGTTATGAATCATTAGGAATTCTGAAAGCTTATTTCCGTTCATGTCATTCCAAAATAAGGCTGGGTCTTAGGCACTTGTCTCTCAAATCTTCCTCTAAAAATTGTTATTGAATGCACACCACCTTCATTGCAAGCATATAGCTGTCCTAGTCTTTTGGAAAATTTACCTAGTGATTGTTGTGGAGATTCTCGGAAGTTAAAAAACACCCATTTCACCATCACGTATATGCAAGTAGGTGTATGAGAGCAGGCTACTCGACTATATTATTCTGCTAGACATCCCCCATTTGATGTCTTGTTGAAGTACCTTTTGGTGTGTGATTCAAATGTTTATTTTAATAAGTTAATACTATTAACAAGTTGCTTCCTAAATTATTGCACATTATTCACATACATTTGCTGTTTGAATATGTGACTGTTAGTGATTTGTGCCAATTTGGAGATTAAGTTGTACATGGTAAATTCCTTCTTATATGTCGTTTTCTAGTACTGTTTAGGATAACTGAATCTGGAGTTGTATACTGTATCAATATGTCTTTGCTCATAATTCTCTCTTTAACTCTAAACTGACATTATCTTATAATTTATGTAGGTTTTATGTTGCAGAAGTCCTGCTTGCTCTTGAGTATCTCCACATGCTGGGGGTGATCTACCGTGATCTCAAGCCAGAAAACATTCTAGTTCGAGAGGATGGTCACATCATGCTCTCTGATTTTGATCTGTCCATGAGGTGCACGGTCAGCCCTGCCCTTCTGAGCTCCTCTTCGTTTGGTTCGAATGCGACACACAGGAAGGTACCCAGGCATTTCACTGGTGCCAGCTGCATGGAACCATTCTGCCTCCAGTCATCCTGGGCTCAGGGTTCCTGCTTCACTCCTCGCTTGCTATCATCCACCAGCATGGTAAAGACTCGGAAGATAAAATTTGACATCACTCAGCACAGATCTCTTCCACAGATTGTGGTGGAGCCGACTGATGCCCGTTCAAACTCATTTGTTGGGACTCATGAATACCTGGCTCCAGAGATCATCAGATGTGACGGGCATGGGAGTTCTGTTGATTGGTGGACACTAGGGATCTTTCTGTATGAATTGCTGTTTGGTCGGACACCGTTCAAGGGTTCTGGGAATGAAGATACTTTGGCAAATGTGGTTTCTCAGACCCTGCAGTTTCCAGAGAGTCCAGATGTCAGCGTTTATGCAAAGGATTTGATCAGAGGGCTGCTGGTGAAGGATCCAGAGAGCAGGTTGGGATCAGTAAGAGGGCAGCTGAGATCAAGCAGCATCCTTTCTTCGAGGGCCTCAATTGGGCACTAATCCGATGTGCTGCACCTCCTGAGGTGCCCGGA
Source organism: Agave tequilana (assembly GCA_038442645.1). NCBI lineage: Eukaryota > Viridiplantae > Streptophyta > Magnoliopsida > Asparagales > Asparagaceae > Agave > Agave tequilana. Next base: position 25,038 of record JAVJIF010017272.1, read on the forward strand.
ATATATGGTGCAGAGAGTCCTCAGGTGGCCAAGAAAGAGGAAGGGAAGCACCTAGGTTTCAGTCAGCTGTTCTAAAGAGGTACATTTCTCTATTTTGAAGAGTAAAATTCCTGTTTGGCCTTTGCTAAATCTCTCGTTTCTATGTTTTAGAAGGTGATGACTTCTGTTGTAGATGATGAATGCCACACCTTCTATTGCTTGTATCGCATAGTTTTGGTTTCAGAAATGGATAGTAGACAGTTATCATTCATGACTCATCAAAGGAAGACAGATGATGATCAACGCTTTACAAGGGTACCAACTTGGTTATGCATCTTTCTCCACGTCTCCCAGAGGTTAGCTATGTTCGGTGTTAGAGAATGCCCTGAGGAAAGTTGAGATATCTGAAGTTATTGCTGTAGATGAATATATATAGAGCGAATTGGCATTTCATAGGAGAACATTAAGAACGTTGTCACAGGGATCAAATACATAACCTGCTCATGACACTCTATGCTTTGCTGCTGATAATGGTCAAAACTACTTATGCTGGTCACTTGATGCACAGCTAGAAGTCTAAAAGAGTAATTGAACTTACAAAATCTGAAGAAGAACATGTGGTGGCTCCACTCGCGTGTTTCTTGCTCTGTTGGCTGCCCAATATCACTCCATGACCAGAATTGTGAAGCCGATGTGAATCCTAAGAGCGTATTAATATGTTTGCTGAGGGCTCATGGTCACTGGGGCCTCCCTGGATGAGAAGTCGAATGTGCTATCAGAAGTTGCCTCAGATGGGAAGCATCAGGCAGTCAGGATCGTGGTAGACGATGATGCCAATCGAGCAAGGGGGGCTTCTGAATCAAATTATGCTTTATGTTGCAGTGTATTTCAAGTAATGTAGTATCCATATATCAGTTCCACAATGTAAATTCCAAAATGTAAGTCACAGACATTTATTCCTCAGGTGTACGTCTGAAAATATTCTGGCGAGGCCGTGTAGTTGCTTCTCATCAAATTTGCACATCAAATCCTTCAATGCAATTTATTTTCATTCTATTTATATCCCTATCCCTACTACTATGAAAGCAGTTTGTGTTTCTATTCAGAACAGGTCTGGGCCATTCATCAATTTCCACAAAATCAAATCGAATTTGAGCCGTTTATGAACTTATAGTAAATCTGGCCTGTTCAAATATAAATCATCGAGAAAACATCTTAGCCATTGAATTTGAACAATGTGATCTCTCTCTCTCTCTCTCTCTCTCTCTCTCTCTCTCTCTCTCTCTCTGCTGTGCTTGCCTTCAATTTCCTACAACGATGTGTGAAGGTTGTCTTCGATGGAGTTTCTTTTCTTAAATTTTTTTTTTGAGAAAAGTTGTCTTTTATGGAGTTAATTCATGTTATGCAAAAACTATAAAAAATAAAAAGTCAAGAAATTTAAAAACCTAAAACCCTCCCCCCATTCACTTAAAACCCTCGTACAACAACAACAACAACAACAACAACAACCATTTGTTCCAAGTATTTGGGGTAAGTTACATGAACCAAAAGAGAATTATACCGGATCGGGCATATGAATCAGCTTTTTCCACTTATTTCTATCGAGCAATATGCCTTCACTAAGACCTTTAGCCTCTATATCTTATGGTATTACCTCTATCCATGTTTTCTTTGATCTCCCCTGCGCTCTTTTAACTTGCCCTAATTTGATACGTTTTATTCGTCGGACTGGCGCATCTGTAAGTTTACTTCGCACATGACCAAACAAGCGTGCGCGGTTTTCTCTCATCTTCTCGTCTATAGAGACAACATCTATCTTAGTATAAATATCCTCATTTCTCACCTTATCTCTTCTCGTGTTACCACACATCCAATGAAGCATGCGCATCTCTGCAACCTTCATCTTCCCCAAATTCAAACCCTAACCCTAATCATCCCCATCCCAAACCAAAATCAAAAGATGTGATTTCCTAAGCCCAAGAAGCAACCCTTCACAGGAGAAAAAAAAAAAAAAGTTGAAAAAAGAAAAATGAAAAAGGACTGTCAGATGGTGATTTTACTGATTTCTTTCAAGTTTGGGAATATGTTTCTATTTGCTTTATGGCTCAAATCATGCCTGAAGAGATGAATGCAATAAACTCACTATAACCCTTGTAAATAAATCAACAAAGAGTAATCAAGCAAGACCCTCCAAGACTAATGGATTCTCATTACTTGTGTTTGCTATTTTCAACCTGAGAATGATATTTGCTGACAGGATAAAATCTGATAACATGTTATTTTCAACCTGAGAATAATATTTGCTGACAGTATAAAAACTGATAATCTGAAACTTATTGTAGTTGATTGTATACTTGTCACAAGTGTTTTTAGCGAAGATTAAAAAAAAATGCTGAATTTTCCTGGCTGACTCCTGTTTATTCAAGGAATGTGTTTGTGTTGGACCAATTAGTGCCCACATGCTTCTTGCAGCACTCCTGTAAAACTTTGCAGCCATTGATGTTTTGTTTCTTCAATGATGTAGGCAGGTTATTTTTTTTCGCATTGAGATGTATGAAATTCTTCGAGTGATGAAAAGCTTTGCAATTCAGCAGGTAGCTACTACAATAACTATATTTCGAGTGATGGACATTTTGTTTCCTTTGAGAGTGCTTCTTCCCTAATACAAATCGTGTTCACAAATTGTCTTTGGATCAAATTCTAAAATTCTTTCCTATAATCTTCATACAACTTACAAAACTTTCTTTCTAATCCCAATCAAAATAAAATAAAACATTATCTTCTTCTCCTAATTCAGTTCGATTTCAAGAGAAAATTATTATTTATTTATGAAATAGAATTAAATCTAGAATTCCTATTTCTAATCAGGTTACAATTTTCTCTTCTCTATTTAAACACGTTATAGTTTCCAATTTTTTTCTTTATCTCAATCAAAGAAATTAGAGGAAGTTGTTGAAGAAGAAAGAGATTCTCATTTGAAGTAGTCGAATAGGGTTGAATAAAAAGAAAAAGCAAATGCAAGGTGAGCCTCTCAGTTGATTATTAAATTTTATCTTGTCTTTTGGTTTATTATTGACTTAAATAATGTTTATATTTTAGTTCCTAAGTTTTGATATTGCTGTTTCTTATATTAGCATGCTTATTTAAACTGTGTTTATCTTTTAGTTCGTAACAACAACAACTAAGTCATTTGTCCCAAGTATTTGGGGTATGCTACATGAACCAAAAGAGAATTACGCCGGATCAGGCACATGGATCAGCTTTCTCCACTCATTCCTATCGAGCAATATGCCTTCACTAAGATCTTTAGCCTCTATGTCTTGTCGTATTATCTCCATCCATGTTTTCTTCGGTCATCCCTGCGCTCTTTTAACTTGCCCTAAATTGATATGCTCTACTCGCCGGACTGACGCATCTGTAGGTTTACGTCGCACATGACCAAACCATCGTAGATGGTTTTCTCTCATCTTCTCTTTTATAGAGACTACACCTATCTTAGTACGAATATCCTCATTTCTCACTTTATCTCTCCGCGTGTTACCACACATCTAACGAAACATGCGCATCTCTGCTATCTTCTGGGCATGATGTCTCTTTATAACCCAACATTCTGTGTCATATAATAAAGCTGGCCTAATAGCAGTCCGATAAAACTTTCCCTTCAGCCGTAACGGAATGTGTTGATCACATAAAACTCATGTTGCGCTCCTCCATTTCAACCAACCGGATTGGATCCTATGGTTGACATCACTATCGATCTTCCTATCTGGATAATAGAACCCAAGTACTTAAAATGACTGCTCATTGGCATTTCTTGTCCATTTAGTCTCGCAATACTATAATCTCGGATTCTCTGTTTACTGAATTTACACTCCATATACTCTGTTTTGGCCCTACTTAATCTAAAACCTTGAGATTCTAGAGTTTGCCTCCATAACTCCAATTTGACATTTATCCCAGCTCTTGTCTCATCGACTAGGATAATATCATCAGCAAATAGCATGCACTACGGTATCTCATCCTGCATAGCTCTAACAAGCTCATCCATCACTATGACAAATAAGAATGGACTCAATGCAGATCCTTGATGCAATCCAATTGTGATAGAAAAATCACTTATTATGCCTCCACAAGTTCTGACATTTGTCAATACTCCATCGTACAAATCCTTGATTATGTCAATATATTTGATAAGGACTCTCTCTTTCATCAATGTCCACCATAATACCTCTCTTGGCACCTTATCATAAGCTTTTTCTAAATCAATAAAGACCATATGTAAATTTCTCTTCCTTTCTCAAAATCGCTCTATAAGTTGATGAAGCAAATGAGTAGCCTCTGTCGTCGATCGCTCCGGCATGAACCCAAACTGGTTCTCTAATATTGTAACATTCTGCCTTAATCGTATTCAATTACCCTTTCCCAAAACTTCATGGTGTAACACATGAGTTTTATTCCATGATAGTTTGAACAACTCTGGATATCACCCTTGTTCTTATAGAGAGGTATTAAGGTACTCTTCCTCCACTCATTTGGCATCTTTTTAGTTAGCCAGATCTTGTTAAAGAGGTTTGTTAGCCATCTCACGCCCACCTCTCCTAAGCGTCTCCATACCTCAATAGGAATTCCATCCGGGCCAACAACTTTCCTTGACTTTATCCTCTTCAAGGCCTCTTTAATTTTAGATTCGCTAATTCTGCGCATATAATTATGGTTCATATCCTGGCACTGAATGGAAAGGTCATCCAAGTCTTGAGTAGAACTACCATTGAACAATTTGTCAAAATACTCTCTCCATTTTTCTTTGATTTCTTCATCTTGAACCAAAACCTTTTGATCCTCATTTTGACACACCTCACAGTACATAAGTCTTTAGTCTTTCTCTCTCTTATTCGAGCAATTCTATATATATCCTTTTCATCTCTTTGGTGTCCAACTTCTCATATACTCCTTTGTACACTTTAACTCTTACATTCTTAACAGCTTTCTTAGTCTCCTTCTTGGCTAGCTTATACATCTCAAAACTCACTCCATCACAATTTTTCTTCAAATCTCTATAAGAGTCTCGTTTGAACTTAATGACAGCTTTTACCTCTTCATTCCACTATGATGTGCCCTTACATGGTGGAGCACCACCCCGTGACTCACCAAGTACATCTTTAGTTACTCTTTTAATGCAGCTAGAAATTTAGTTCCATGTTGTATCGGGATCATCTTCGACTTCCCAATCTGCTACATGTACTACTCGATTTACAAAAACTCTTTGGTTAGCCGCCACCACTTAATCTTAGGATCTAACTTACGTTTAATTTTTCTAAATCTCCTTCTAATATGGACATCTAAAATTAAGAGTTCATGTTGGGTTACTACACTCTCAGCCGGTATTACCTTACAATCCACACAGCAACCTCTATCTACTTTTCTAGTTAAAAAGAAATCTATTTGGTTCGCACTTGATCCACTTCTAAAAGTGATCGAGTGAGACTCTCTCTTCCTAAATCAAGTATTCGCTAAGATCAAATCATATGACAAAGCAAAATTTAGAATTGAGTTACCTGGTTCATTTCTTTCCCAAAACTAAATCCTCCATATACACTATCAAACCCATAACGACTAGTTCCTACATGCCCATTGAGGTCACCGCCTATGAAAAACTTTTCTCTACTGGGTATGCTTGCACAGTCTCATTTAAGTCCTCCCAAAATTGACGCTTACTTGGCTCATCAAGTCCTACTTGTGGTGTATAGACACTAACAACGTTAAAAATCTCCCCACCTAAAATAAGTTTAACTAGTAAAATTATATCACTCTTTCTCCTAATCTCTACTACATCCTCAAGCAATTGTTTATCTATGATCACACCCACCCCATTACGATTCTATCCCTACCAGTATACTAAAGTTTATATCCCCAAGGCTCTATAATTCTAACTTTTTCACCTACACACTTAGTTTCTTGCACACACAAAATACTAACATTCCGTCTAACCATAGCATTAACTAACTCTGCTAATTTACATGTAAGAGAACCTATGTTCCATGATGCTAACCTAATCCTGTATTCATGAGCTACTTTTTTTACCCTCACCCGCTCATAAAAGTGTGGGAGCCCTTACTCATTTGACACCACATCTGGGTTCCGATGTGGCGCGTCGTTTCTGGACGACGACCTAGCAACCCTTACCCACTTTTTACTACACCCGAGCTCCGATGTAGCTCGTCGCTCAGTAGGGGACGCCCCAACAAAATTTAGTTCTTGGTTCATGGTCGTAGTATGTAACAATGTTTTACATTGGCTGTCACAGGCCTACCACAACCCTCCTCTTTTATCCTGACTTGGGACAGGCAGTGAACGAGACACTGGCGGAGTTAGTTCGTGAGCTTAATAATATTGTTGTTTCTTGGAGCCACTGAAAAAAAACCTCAAATACACTGGAGAAGGATATAAAGAACAGAGGCTCAGAAAAGAGTCATTATGGCTGCCGTTGTCAGAGAGGTTCAGGAAGTATTGACACCAAATAAGTAAAAGTTCAGATCAGCCAGGAAATGACGCCATACACCGAAGAAAAGCCAGATCACCGATTTTTCATCATCTCCGATGAATATATAAGTAAAAAAAAAAGATAAAAAGGTTTTTTTTTTAAGATATTAGTCACTTGGAAAAATTGATAGATGGATCAATTTGTTGTAACTTATAAGATTTAAGAGCACTAAATGACAATTCTAAAGATTTGAAGGACCAATAACAAAATATAACAGACTAATATCTTAAAAAACTCTTTTTTTAATAGACTTTTTGAAACCCCTTTAAAATAAACCCAACCTTATTTTAAGAAAGAAAGAGAGTATTAGAGGGCGTGGGGGGGTGGGGGGCTGTTTATGAGTTAGCTATTTATCTCCTAACTAGAACTGAGTCAGTTAGTAACAAAAGGTGGTAGAAAGGATTAATTTTATGTAAATTAATCGATTTGCGTATTTGTGCGCAAATCACATGGTTGGAGAACCCTTTTCAAATTTGACATAAGGGATCAATATCTAAAAAACCAAAAAAAAAAAAAAAAAAAAAACCCAAAAAAAACAAGAGGGTACTTCTCGGGCCGCCTCTTTGTTTAAACGGGTTGGACCCGTTTTATTCGGGTCCAAACCGTCTCACTGGAGTTTAAGAGTAGCGTCACGGACTCATCCGATCATCCCCTATTCTGTAAGCCCATTTCTTTCCTGCTCTCCTCAAAACCCTAGTTCCGATTCCCCCCGTCTCGTCGGCGAAGCAATCGCCGATCGCCAGTTCGTCGCCGGCGCCGACCACGAACTCGTTTCTCCTCCTCTTTTCCGACGAAGGCTCGAAGGTATTTCTCCTTAAAATTCTAAAGTTTATTTAATTTCTTCGAACTGTGGAATTCTTAACGCGGTTACAAGCACAAGTAGAAACCCTCGGAAGTTCCCCAAATTATTGGAGTAGTCTTGGGTTTTTGGTGAAAGATTGATGCTTAATTTTCTAAATTTTGACATGTCCTCTCAATTGAGAGGTTAGTTTCTGATAGTTGAAGGCGGGTGTACAAATTAGCCAACATGCCTAAGATTAAGACGAGCCGTGTCAAATATCCAGAGGGATGGGAGCTTATCGAGCCCACGCTTCGCGATCTAGAGGCAAAGATGAGAGAAGGTGTCGGTTTTCCCCCATCAATTTGATTTAGTCTTGTGTTAGTTTTTGTCAAGATTAATTTAGAAAGAATAATTATTTACTGTATGACTGCCATGATGACGAGAAATAATTGTTCTTGAGCAGCTGAAAATGATCCGCATGATGGAAAGAGAAAGTGCGAAGCACTTTGGCCGATATTTCGAATTGCACATCAGAAGAGCCGCTACATATATGACCTGTACTATCGAAGGAAGGAAATCTCGAAGGAGTTGTATGAATTCTGTTTGGATCAGGGTTATGCTGACCGTAATCTGATTGCAAAGTGGAAAAAGGTTTGTTTCTGCACCAGTTTTTTATTAATGCTTGTAGTAGTATTTTTCTATGTTCTTATCTCACATTGTTGCATGGGTTGTTATATGTGTTTGCTTAATAAACTTATATAGCCTTATATCTAAAACTCACGTTCACATTTGTTTGAATCCCTATTTGTGAAGAGGTGAACCTTGAGTAGTAAAATAATGGAAAAAGAATGTTGTATAAGAACGCATGACTGACTCATCTTATACATGTTCTTTAAATAAAATATGTGAATAACTTATATATTGTTGTAACAAGTATCAATACAGATGTACAAATGGAATTGTGTGTGACAACGTCATGTCAATTCTGGTACTTTTTTTTTAAAATTCCATTATTGTTAAATTATGTATTGGTACCACGGAAGGCTAAGTTACAGCGAACTAACATGATTTATTGCTACATTTTCAAATAACTTCCTCTAACTTTCTTTCACCCTCCAACTTTTGCCTTAGTTATGAACAAACTACCTTCTGTAACTCTTGCATATGAAAATCTGTCATATGTTTTGAATGTGAAGATTTTTGGACAAGACTATTATTAGGCTAAAAACAACAAGTTAGCATGATCTTCTACCTATCTTGTGTAAAATGACTTTCACGTTAGATTACTATTTGCAACACTTCCATTTACAAGTAAAATTTTACCATGAGTTTCCACATATACTGGAAAAACTATTGTCAACTTTATTATTTGTAACACCCTCTAGCATTGTAATTTGCAAGTAAATCTCATCATCGTCACCGCCACCACCGCCATCATCGTCATCTCTTATTCTAAAGATATGAAGAAGCTTGAGGACCAATTCCTCCATCTCTTTACATCCTAAGTCCCATCCAAAGCCCACTTTCAATAGTGCCACTTCCCCTTTATTCCTCCCAAATCAACATAAACGGTAATAGCAACAACCCAATTGTAACACTAACCCAAATTGTAATAAGGACAACAACAAATACATGGTGGATGAAGAGAATAGCCAAGTGTCACTGATATCTCTTATTTTGTGGGCATGAAGATTTTGATCCTGCAATTGGATGAACAGAAGTAAGAATATTGCAGATATAAATATCAAATTTTACCTTGCAAATCATTGTGAAAATCCTAGTATAGGGTAAGCTAAGAGTTGTCGAACCACAATTTGAAGACTTACTCAGAATAAAGCACTCATTCCCTAAAGATTAAAACAAATTTAAAAGAGTTGTTTTACCTCCACACAAGAGAAAGGAAGAAAGATTTCTTTAAAAAAAGAAACAATAATCTAATCTAAACAGAAGCAGTAGATCTAAATTATGAAAGCAACAATTCTAATTTTTGAAAGCTGTAAACTAAACTAAGAACTCAAGAGAAAGAAGGATATAAGAATAATTTTTTATCAAAAAGATCACTCCACTTGGAGTTTCTTACAGCTTAAAAGAAATACAAGGAGGGAGAGAGATAGTTAACTACAAATAGAATAATAAAAAGTAGAAAGAAATGCTTATTGAACTGAAGCAGTCGTGGTCGAAGCTTTGGGGAAGAATGAAGACGAGGATGATTGTGGGCATCCAATACTTCTATCTATGTCTCAACTCTCACTCCTTGCTTCGTTATCTTCTTCATGGATGAGACCCTCTTTTATAGCATTTGAAGGTCTATTTCTTCTTCTCCAAGCATGTCAAGATTTGTTTGAATTTGTTTGGGATTTGGAGAAGATTTGTTGGAGATTTGTTTGGGATTTGTTGAGCTAGAAAGATTTGCATGGCTGGACAGATTTGCATGGATTTGTTTGGGATTTAGAGAAGATTTTTTGGAGATTTGCTGGGGGATTTGTTGAGCTGGACAGTTTTGCATGGCTGGACAGACTTGCATCGATTTGTTTGAGATTAGAGAAGATTTTTCGGAGATTACCTGGGGAATTTGTTGAGCTGGACAGTTTTACATGGCTGGACATATTTGCATCGATTTGTTTGGGATTTAGAGAAGATTTGTTGGAGATTTGCTTGGGGATTTGCATGGCTGGACAGATTTACATGGAGAATCTCTTGCTTTGCTGTCCTTTTGTGTTTGTATTTGTATTTTTTGACAAGTCTTTGAAAATCATAAATATATATATATATATATATATATATATATATATATCAGTGTAACATTTATCCTTAAAATCAACGTAACAATAATCACATATTCATTACGAATGTGCACATTTCATGTCATATCAGTCACTAAAATGGTTTTTTTTGAACGAAGTGTCAGTAAAATTGGTGAAATACAGGGTTTGTGATGATGGGCTGAGAGAGGTTTGAATAGGGGTTGTGGGGGGTGTGGTGGGGAGTTAGGGCAAAGGGTTAAAGATGTCTATCTATGCAGACACTAACACACATACTATGACGTACTGACACAACACATTCTAAATAGTTGATGGGGAGATTTTGCTCTCCTGTTTTAAATAACCGCAAGTGCATGGTCGATCGTTTACAGCACTTGAGGGTCGATCCACAGAGACAGGTGGTTCTTACGGTTTAGACACTTTTAGGCGAATTGGTCAAAGAGTTTGTGAGCTTGGGTGAACTAATTATCAATCTAGATAAGTCAACACCTAGGATCGAATCCCCTAGATTAGCATCAAGCGGTCAATTTCAGTCTCCAAACCAGTCTGTTGTTACTTACCAAAATTTCTACTTCTAATAAGCAAATTAAGTCTGAACACTAGATATAAGCACAGGGTATTGTCTGCATCACATGGTCCATCAAAGGTAAATAAAATGACTAAATAAATTAAAAACAGAAAAAACAGTAAAAACCTAAGCATAGACTATTGACTATTGATACATACCTTGTCAAATAACTAGTGACTTTATAAATAATCTCCTAAAAGTTATAGGTCAATTGGTGTGCATACAGTCATAGATAGGAGAATGACTCGGTCCACTTGAATTAAGTCTAGGTTCATCTCCCCTAAGCACTTGCAGTAAATTAGCTACTCATGTTATGATTTAATAACATAATAATCTAATAAATAATACATGATAGAGTAACTAAATTAATTAAAGAAACTAAATTAATAAAGCAAATGATGAAACTAATTAATTAATTAAATAAACTAACTAATCTAAACTAATACTCCTGAGACCTTACCTCACGTCCACAGTAAGCCATGCGCTTGACCCCCCCAACTTGTTTCATTCAAGCTTGCATAAAACAACAACATGCCCCACGACGACTTCTTTGGCGCTGAAATCCAATCCACAAAAAGATAAAACAAAAGAAAAGTGGAGTACAAAGTTTGCAGCCTTGCAATGATGATGAAAAGAGCACCCAATGCCATTAAACAAGCTCCTAAAAAATTTCAACCTCCATCATATGCCAATAACACTTCCTTCTCTATCAAAAACTAAAACCAAAAAAAAACCCTCAACCACATTAATGCGGCAACAAAGAAAAAAAATATAAAATAAAATAAAACCCTCAAACCTCTCTGACCTTCATACAGCAGCCCTCTCTATTCCTTATATAATAAGGAATATTTACAGAAAAGGCCCTCAAATAAAAAATATTACATATTAAATCAGTTTTGACTTAGGCTGATTCTGTAAATGGCCAATCGGGCAATCAATAGTCGAATCAGTAAAAACTCTCAACAACAAAGTTGTAGATTTTCGAATTCTCTTTTCGTAAACAACTTGAATGACCTCTTTCGGAGTCCTGTAGCTAAAGTTATGACTAAAACACCGCAATATGTTTGAAAAGCAACCCTCAACCTTTTACAAATTGCGTAATTTTATTGCTGAAAGTAATCGAATTTCTTTTCTCTTTTCTTTACCTGTTTCATGTAAAATTCAATCAAATATACCCAAGTAGCATTATTTATATACAAATAATAGATAAATAAGAGTATGAAAATGTGGTAAAAATTATGCTCACAATAGTACATATAAAATGGATGCATGTCGTGTCTTCTAGATGGAAGTCTCGGTGTTACATTAGAGGAGTGAGTTTGAATCTTGAAGAGAGGTTAAGGAAGGTGGGCCCAGAGAGGATTGGGTTTGGATGGGTGATGGGGACATCAAGATCATGTGAGAGTTTAAATCCACTATGTATTTTTTTTTAAGTCTAGTCGATTTTTATTGAGTCTAGTCTTATTTACTCTCATTAGTATTCTTCTTTTTATATTTTAGTCTTGTTTAGTCACACATCGCTGTGGAGATAAGAATTTAATCTTTGTAAGCCATGAATAAGCATAAGTCTTGAGAAATAAAATCAATAAATTTTGATCAATGAAATTTGGAATCTTTTCTAAAATAACTCTCTTTTAATAAGTTGGAGTGTGAAGCCCATTTCAAAAAGGGCTTTGGGTGTGAAACCCTAGCCCATTATCCATTTCCCATTTCTCAAAGAAACCTTAGCTATACCAAAAACAGAAAAAAGAAAACCTAAACAGCCGCCATCCCCACTCTTCCTCTTTTTCTCTCCCCGTCGGCAACCCCAACCAACTCCACGCACACCCGCACCTCCTTCTCCGACTGCCAACGACAACCAGTTCGTCACCAGAGCCGCCTTGTCGCCTCATCAGTCTAGTATCGCCCAACGCCAGCCCAGACATGAGCTTTCCTTCGACATTGCCGAGGTCGCCTAGACTGCCACCACTGCTGTGCTTTGCAACCACTGCGTTCTCCCTCTGCGAGTTCCATCCTGGACCTGAGCTCCCTTCAATGCTGTCGAAGTTGCCCAGACTGCTGCCACTACTGTGCTTTGCAGTCACTGCGTCCTTCCGCGAGTTCTCCCTTCGACGTTGCCGAGGTGGCCCAAATTGTTGCCATTGTTGTGCTTTGCAGTGGACCAGCCGATATCCATCTTCTTCCACTCTTGTCGTTGTAGGACTGTTGTCTACTTCATCCTCAATTGTTGCTGCCCCGACCTCGTCTTCAATTGCCGTTGCCCCGGTTCGACTTCAACTGCAACACAACACAACAACATCGATCACTCAACAAGAATGACATGAACAATAGCAAATGAACTTGAGAACATGCTTCTTAGTAGGTGCTTTTCTAATCATGCAATCAGTTTATTCATCGGTTACATCACATATTTTCTCTAATATTTTACCAGTATCATGCTGTCCACTATTATTGTAAGTGTGTGATTCTGTTAAACTTGTGTTCACTACTTCACTGTCTTCAATATTGTGAGTAGAATGGTTACACGTATAATAGGGTATTGTGTTGATTTGTTTAGACTAGAACTGTACAGCTACACTTGCAATTAATTGTTAAAATTCATGAACTAATGCTAGAGTTTTAAATTATTTCCCACCAAGATCGTATTTTTTTGCGAAGCGTTGCGAGTTCGAATTTATCACTGATTTCTTACCTCACACACGACGCACATTTCACATCATTTGGTATCAGAGCATAATTTAAGTAGGAATTGCATCTTAGGCACTTTTATTTGCTTTCTTGGATTTAGAATTTAGGTCTTATTCAAAACAAACAAAAAAATATATAAAATCCAAAAGGCAAATATTAGTTTAGCATCTAGTTTAGAGTCATGTCTTCCCTATATGTTAGGAGAGTCAAGAACCCCTGTGGATTCCTAACAGGTTGCCATGATGTTTGCCAAAGCATGAACCGAAACTGAGATAAGTTGGGTATGATATAGACGCGCCTTGAAAATCGCAACGAACATGAAGGAAAACATGGTCTGTTGACGCTATACCAGAATGATCGACACTTGACAAGCACTTAATTGGATGTTCCAACTTTTGATGATTGTCTTGATTATTCTAGTCGTTCGGATCCTCAATTGTTTCTAGATTGGCTACAAAGTATGGATAGATACTTTATCCAGCATCCATTTTTTGAAACTGAGAATTTTAGTTCTACCATGAAATTGGCTGGAAAAGCTAGCCAATATTGGACATATGTGGAAACTTCGATGGAAACTTCGAGGAAAGCCCGATTTCAGCGGTCAATAAATACTTGGTTTGTTATGAAGGACGAACTCAAGGGTAAATACGTGCTACTATATCACTACAATCATCTTTTTAACAAATGGCGTCGAATTACCCAAGTCAACAAATCTGCCAACAAATGTAACTGAATTTGACTAGTTTCTCACTCGCTATAATATTCTAGGCATATAAAATGCCGCCCAACTTTTTTCTCAATTTAGAGTTGGACTTGGAGTAGACCGGAAATATGAGCTTTGGAATCGTGGAATCAAAGACAAGGGCGTTGAAAATAACACTAAAGGAAAGAACAATTGAAGGTTTTTTTTTCAAAATTTGTCTCACAATTAAGTGCTACAAATGCCAAGATTATGGACATGTTGCTACCAACTGTCCAAGCCCGGTCAAAGTCGCTATTAATAAGGAACTACCTGTAACAAATCGAGAGACTCCAAAGAATTTATTTACCAGGTGGAAAAAACAGAGGACTATCTGATGAAGAGATCACGAGTGGATGACATTGAGGAGTCCATTATTCTGATTTCTCCCGAGGCCACCTGATGGGGATCACTTTTGTTATTATATAGTAACTTCTTTTAGCAGTTATTTTATTTTATTTTTATTTAGCGTGTTTAGTCCCACATCGGTTATGAATGGGAAGTCCTCTTTGTGGGAGCCTATATAAGGCCAAAAGTTGTAGTTGTTTGGTAGACTATGATGAATTGAAATTAAACCCCTGTTGTATAGCATGGTGATTTGCTATCTAAATTTGAATCTTTGCATGGTGATGTGCAGAGTGGGAGAGAGATCTCCTGGATGCTGAAGCCCGATCAATCTTCCTCTACAAAATTCCTAGCCTTCTCTACAAAACCCTATATCTGTTCTTCTCCAACTCTGTTGCTTCTTCAAGTTCAAAATTTATATAAAAATCCCTCCTTCCACAAAACCCTAACCTCCACCACAAAACCCTAGGTCTTCACCTCTCTTCTCTATTCAAAAAAAAGAAAAAAAATTATTGTACATTCACTGTTCATCTTCCCCAAACTTCATAACACACCTAAAACCCTAGTGGGTATCTCCGCCATCTCCCAGCACCACCCCCCGCTCGGTAGCACACCGCAGCCACCTCGGCAACAACCCCGCCTGATACCAAGCGCCCTACGCTCGAAGCGCTTTTCCCACCGCACCATCATCATCATAGTTATCCATGATCAACTCGGGAACAGATCTCCTTGCCGATCAGTTCTCGAAGCTGTCAAGATCCCTCTCCTCCGACATCCACGAGAGCAGACCTTCCTGACCAGTTCTGGAAGCACTGCCGTCGTCACCATCCTTGTCCACCGCTGGAGTCCTCGCTGTCGTCGCCTTCATCATCCCGCAACGCCACCAACCCCTCTGCCTCCTCACCGACCACCACCAGATCTCACCACCTCTTTCGACATCGCCGTTCATATCCCCATCTTTGCCGCCTGACAACACCTGCCAGAGCGCTGCCACAGTCGTCTTCGCTCCATTGCCGCTACCTGGTTGAGACCGTAAACCCTAGTTGTCATCGGGGGTGAAGAGAAATGATTAACGAGTTGTGGGTTTAAAGTTTCAAAACCGCATTCATTTGATTACGGGTTTAAGTTGTCAAGCTCGCGAAGGATTTGACCCGTTTTCACAGCTAGACCCGACCCGGATCCAATCGGCTCATTCAGCTCGAGCAAAGCCGCAAGTTGTTGCTTATGTCAGTGGCTCGACCCGAGCTGTGGAGCCGATTTCGAGCCACCATCTTGACGTCATCCCAGCCAGTGTTGACGTCATCCCAGCCAGTACTGACGTCATCAACTACTGTTAGTCGTCACTGTCACACAGTTCAACACCAGTACATCAGTTCATTCTGGAGTCCGTTTCAGGCCCGTTCAGAGTTTGATTCGAGTTTCATTTGAAGCGTTGGGTTCGTGACTGAGTTTCGAAGCCATTTGAAAAAATTCACAGTTTTTGGGTAGCAAATCCGGTCTCTACAAGCCTCCATTTGGTGCCAGTACTGTTCTGGCAATAGAAGGGCAAAGATTCTTGGGTAATTTTTGCTCTTTATGCGTTGAGTTCTCTTCATGGGCTTTTACTTTTGTGATAAATATATAAATACTAACTGTGATGATATGAATGTTGAACGGGCTATATTTGAGGATGTCGCGCTTTTTTGGGGTTCTAATGATCGTTATGGATATGAAGCTTGAGAAAACGATCTTGAAGATTTCTTTAGTTATTTCTCCCTAACAACTGAGGAAAAATCTTGTTATGTCAGATTTAAGTTGGATGGAGAAACTTATTATTGGTGGAGAGATAACCGCAGATTATGTCGATATTGGTTTATCTTGCAAGGCCTTTTTCGTACCCAATATGCTTCATTTCGTACTCAGTATGCTTCACCCGTTCATTCATCTGAGCCAGATTGCAAAGAGCTCAATGTTGAGCAAGAGCTCGAGCCTGAGAGCCAACCAATAACTGATATTTTCTTGACAAAGGTTGAGGTAGATCCAGAGCCTTCAGTCATTGTCGAACTTGGCATTCTCGATGAGCCAGTCAGATATTGTTGCTGAGTTTGTACAATTGCAAGAACAAACTCCTCGGACCAGAGAAGTGGAAGAGCCTTTTGTTGAGATTTCTGTAGATCTCCCAGTGGAGCCTATCATGGAGCTATATTACCATCTTCACCAGCTATGAGGGTTTCATTATCTCTGAGATTGCCTGATACATACGACCCTTTGTAGATTTTTCTACAACAGAAAGGTTCACAGGAGATCAAGCTTTATATGGTGCAGAGTACACTCGGTCCAGTCTTCAGCGGAGATGACTTGCCTTGACATGCTGCATGTATCTTGCGCGAGTTACCATTCACTGCAGTCGATTTGTCACGTAAGCTAGTTCTACCTCCACCATCGTGGTTCAGACATGATATGTTGATGCCGGTTGCACGACCTCCACCGTAGCCTGATTGACGTGAGATGTGGTTCAGTTCTACCCGGTCGTGCATGCTATCTGTTACCACTGCATTCACTATAGATGAATGCTTTTAAGCTGGGGAGAATGATGAGGATCGCTCTAGTTATTGTTTAGTAGTCTTCTTTTAGTAGTCATTTTATTTTATTTTTCTTTTATTTAGTGTATTTAGTCCCACATCGTTTATGGATGGGGAAGTCTTCTTTATAGGAGCATATATAAGGCCAAGAGTTATAGTTGTTTAGTAGACTATGATGAATTGAAATTAAACCCCTTTTGTTTAGCGTGGTGATTTGCTATCCAAATTTGATTCTTTGCATGGTGATGTGCTGAGTGGGAGAGATCTCCTGGGTGCTGAAGTCCGAATTCATCTTTATCCCCTCAAAACCCTAATTTTCTATCTCTCTTCCCTCTTTCTTCTTTCCCCGTCCCCGTTCTACATCACCACCTCCGTGATTACGAAGTTTACTGATGTCTTCCCTAAAGATAGCACTCCTATTCCTCTCGAAGTCACCCCTGTGAATACGGAGTTTGTTGATGTCTTTCCTGAGGACCTCCCGGACAAGTTACTATCGAGACGTGATATCCAACATGCCATTGATTTCGTCCCAAGAGCTAGTCTTCCCGACTTGCCACACGATAGGATGAATCCTACCAAGCATATTTAACTCAAAAGGTAAGTTGATGAGTTGTCACTAGTGGTCAAGCAATAGTGTCTTATCCCAATAGACATTCATTTCTACAAGGACAAGTTTTGGTGCGATGTCGTGGCAAGGGATGTGGGTCAGGTCAAGAATGTTACCATTCATGGTCGATCCATATCCGAAAACTGGATGCTCTTATGGAAGAATCTAACATGTTACTGTTTATCAATTTTCTTCTATTAGAGTTAAACAAAAAGGTGCAGTCTTTTATACTTTACCTGTTATGATCTCTTGTCATCACTATTAAAGTAACAGGTAAGGTGCCACTTACATTTAGGATGATACACCTAATAATCTCTTTTGACAGAGGTCATGAATATTGTTGATCCAATGACCCCAAGCGTCTAAAAATTTCAATGTCCAATAGGGAATCAAGTTCACTAGCTATTTTAGGAAGACTCTTTTGGCATATGTTAGGCACTAAGCTAAGTTTTCTACTGCTATTCATTATAGAGTATTCTGAGTCTGCATATTTTAGGCCGCTGTGTCTGCATCACATTTTGCCACTCGTGCATGATCTACACATGAAAAATCAATGATATATTTGAGCAAAACAACACAAACTATAAATTACGAGCTGACAGCAGAAAAGAATTTAAAACTTTTAGCGTTGGCAATTTTGTGATAGTTCGGAAGGGTCCTGATTTTTAACCCTAGCAACATACTGGTTGTTGAGCCTTCCCCTGAACCATTTTATGGGAGCCCCTCCCACCCAAATGATCATTCTAATATAGCAGAGAAATTGTTAAGATTTTAGATGATGAAATTATCTCTAATAGAGATGGTAGAACCTGACGATTAATGTTAAAATAACGATAACATAATTATAACATTTTTCTTCTATTTTGTTAACATAGGTTATAATGTAACACATAACGTAAGTTACACGATTTAATATTTATTTAATAAAAATGAATATATATATCATATTTAAAAATTTTATAAATAGGAAAACAATTTTAAAAAATTTAATATATGTATAACACATTTAACAAGTCTCACAACAATTTTTAGTAAGTATCACAATAATTTTTCACATTCACAAGTTATAATTCATAATTCCATCTACACAAACAAAAATATGATCCGCATATTTCATTATAATTCATAATTTTTAGTCATGCTATTCAATCTACACAAAGATTCATAATTCAATCTACAATAATTCATAATTCAATCATAATTCATAATTTTTAGTCATGCTATTCAATCTACACAAAGATTCATAATTCAATCTATAATAATTCATAATTCAATCATAATTCATAATTTTTTAGTCATGCTATTCATTATAATTCCTAATTCAATTTACAATATGCTATCCAATTATATCTCTGTTTCCTTCACTCTCTGATATTTTACCCTTTTCTCTCTCTGCTCTCTTTCCCCTATCACTCTCTTCTTTCTCTCCCTTCGATCTCTGTCTGCTCTCTCTCCCCTTCCGATCTCTCTCTGCTCTATCCTGATCTCTCTCTGCTTTCTCAGAGAGCAGAGAGGTCGAGAGAGAAAGTGGAGAGAGATCCGGGAGGGACTAGAGAATGAGAGAGAAGAGAAAGAGAGCTTACATGTGCTTAGAGACGAAGAACCACCGCTTGGAGACGATACCAGTGAGAACCACCATGAAGGAGAACTACCAGAAGAGTTATTCTTCTTTTGCTATCGATCGGAGAGGTATGTTTTCTTTCTTCTCGGCGTCGAAGGAGGAGACGACGACAAGGTTGTAGAGAGGACGGCGAGCGAGCGAATTTGGGGGATTTTTTTTTTGCCATAGACCGGGAGAATATGGGGGGCTTATAAAAAGTCGGCTTGCACCGTAACGTAGGTTACGGTGTGTTATGTTAATAACGTAATGTAACATAAGTTACGGGCAAAATAACTATAATTATTAAACATTATGTTTTTTAGACTTGTTACGTAACGATTGGTCGGCTTTACGTTATATAACGAGTTATATAATGGGTTTTTTAAAACATTGTCGATGATATTTGATTCGTTGGAAAAAAAATCACCTACAGAGAATACGGGGTTGGATCGCAGTGATTTACAACAGATTAATGTAGATATGTTGGAGCATTATGAGAGTTTTTCTACACCTCACTTGACGGGGTCGAGTTCTTCCTACCTAGGGAGTGTTGGGAACATCAAGGTCATGCGAGAGTTTGAATCAAGTCTTTTTTTAAGTTTAGGAGATTAGATTTTTATTGAGTCTAGTCTTGTTTACACTCATTAGTATTCTTCTGTTTATGTTTTAGTCTTGTTTAGTCCCACATCGGCTGTGGAGACAAGTATTTAATCTTTGTAAGACTATAAATAGGCATGAGTATTGAGAAATTAAATCAATGAATTTTTGGAATTATTTCTAAAATGAAAACTTTTTTTTTTATTGAATTGGAGTGTGAAGCCCATTTCAAAACGGGTTTGGGTGTGAAACCTTAACCCATTATCCATTCCCCCATTTCTCAAAAAAAAAAAAAACCTAGCTATACAAAAAAGAGAAAAACAAAAAACAAAAACCCAAACACAGCTGCCAACCTCAGTCTTCCTCTTTTTTTCTCCCTGTTGACAACCACATCTAACTCCACCCACGCCCGCGCTTCTCCTTCGCCGACTTCCCACGACAACCAGTTTGTCACCAGAGCCGCCTCATCCTCGCCCTCGTCTCATCAGTTACTGCCGTCCAAACTGAGCTCCCTTCGACGCTGCTGAGACTGCCGCCACTGTTGTGCTTTGCAGCCACTGCCTTCTCCCTCCTTCGCTAGTTCCAGCCCAGACCTGAGCTCCATTCGATGCTGCCAAGGTTGCCCAGATTGCCGCCACTGTTGTGCTTTGCAGCCATTGCGTTCTCCCTCCTTCGCGAGTTCCAGCCCATACCCGAGCTCCTTCGACGCCGTCGAGGTTGCCCAGATTGCCGCCACTGCTGTGCTTTGCAGCAGATCAGCTAGTATCCGTCTCCTTTTCCATTGTTACCGCTACAAGACTGTTGTAGTCTACCTCATCCTCATCTGCTGCTGCCCCCTGACCTCGTCTTCAACTGCTTTTGCCTCGGTTTTACTTCAACTGCAGCACAACGCAACAACAACCTCAATCACTGGAGAAAACAATGGATCAACAACAAGAATAACAGGAACAACAGCGCGCACAAAGCTGAGGACGGGCTTCTCAGTAGGCACCTTTTCTAATTCTGCAGTCATATTATTCATCGATTACATTATTCATTGATTACATTACATATTTTATCTCTAATATTTTATCAGTATCTTGCTGTCCCCTATTATTGTGAGTGTGTGATTCTGTTAATGTTCACTGTCTTTGATATTGCGAGTAGAACGGTTACACATATAAGAGGGTATTGTGTTGATTTGTTGAGACTAGAATTGTCACAATTAATTTTTAAAATTCATCAACTAATGTGAGTTTTAAATTATTTCCTATCAAGATAGTAATTTTGGTGAAGCATTGTGAGTTCGAGTTTATCACTGATTCCTTACATCATACACGATGCATGTTTCACATCAATGGGTTTCTAGTTTTTGCACTGGAGTTGGTTTGAATAAATTTTTAAGAGTGGGTTTGAACGTATTTGAATGGAGGAAGATTGAGGGGGAGGCAAGTAGTTTTAGATAAAAATTTTAACTAATGACGTCATAATAACATTATTTTGGGAAACTGAGTGTTTTGTTGTAAATTATTGGCAAAGTAAATAAATATTTTACTTAAAAATTGTAATGGTGTTACAATATAGCAAATTGGACAGTTTTATTGTGTGTGATAATAGCTGTACTTCATGGTAGTTTAGGTAATTTAGCCTAATAAAGGAAAAAGGAATAAGTTCAACCTCAAAGTTAGCGCTCCATGTAAGCTACCTGGAAGATAAACTTGAAGGGAGTTGTAGATAATAAAGAAATTTGGAGATAGATTCATGAGACTAGTGTGGATGGTCCAAGATAGTTTCATAGTTTTAGTAAGATAAAATAGTTCTAATCCAATGTTTTAGAACGGGTTTGCTCAATTTTCATGAGAGTGTTGGATAGTTGATGATAGTTTTAGCTTTAATAAATTAAAATAGTTCTAATCCAATGCTCTAGGGTGAGTTTGCTCAATCAGAATCAAGTTGGTTGGTTACGGGGATGTACAATCTACTGGTCCTTTAACTGTAGGCTCTGGCCTCTGGCCCTTGGTTCCTTTTTTTTTTCATCATGTGCTGCTTAGGTTTACGTTTCAATCTTCAGATAACTTGTGGACAAGGTGGAGTGGTACCATAATGACTGTTAGGTAGCTTGATTGGTCCTCAGTTCTAAGAATCTAATGGTCGATTCTGCCGATCTGTCTGTGTTTTCTAGACAGTCAGGGGCGGCTCAACCTCTAGGCGAATGAGGCAGTCGCCTAGGGCCCCCAATATAATGGGGCCTCCAAAATTATAGTATAAATTATTATTTAACTAAAATAATAAATATAAAATATAGAAAATGTTTTTTGCTTGTTCAACTGGGCATGTCGGAGTGGTTATTAGACATGATTAGAAATTGTGTGGGCTTTACCTGCGCTAGTTCGAATCCTGTCATCCAAATTTTTTTGATTTTTTTTCCCTCTTCATCATTTTTTAAATTAATAGGAAAAGCATAAGTTTCTTTCACTTTCCCAAGCTAATATCCTCCACTCTCTATAACTATTTAATTATAATTAAAGAGGTGTCTCTTCCACTTCCTCAGCTGTCTTTTCCACTCTCCCAAACTATTTAATTATAATTAGAGAATTTTTTAAAATTAAAATTCTCTCTCTCTGTGCAGCCTCGCTCTTCGCCCCCTCCGTCGCCCAGATCTCAGACTGACGGCAGGACCTGCAACTGCTCTATAGAAAAAGATACGTTAGCAAAACTTGAATATAAAAACTTGATTAAAAATTTTGCATCTTAAAAAGCTTGAAGAATTATTTTTTAATAAAATATTGATTAAATAAAATATTAGTTAATATTAATTACTTTTTTTAAGTATATTTTAAAAGGGCCCATTCGAAATTTTCGCCTAGGGTCTCCCTAGAAATTGAGCCGCCCCTGTAGACAGTGGAATATAAATATCAGACCGTATGATAGCTGAAGTTCTGCAGCAGATCTTTGGTCTATTTGTTGTGGCTTTAGATGGGGCTGAGGGTCTTTAAGTTTTAATACTGATTTTTCTGGTAGATACCTTCTTATGGTGATCACTTGGAAGTTAGTCGCTGGTGCTAGTCATCCTTAATGCTCCGTTTGGTTGCTGTCTCTTTGATGTCCTGTTATTCTTGTAGGCGTGCTTCTTACATCTATTACCTTTTATAAGAAGGTGATGAGGAATTTGGCTTGGCATGATTGCGGGGGTTAATCGTCTTTCTGTTGGGTTTTTTTGGGTAGGTGATATTGGTATCAAGCCCAATTACCCTTTACTTTTTATTTTGTCAATATTTTGTCAGCGACTGTTAGGTTGATAAGGATCGATTTTGTATGAATCAGTTTATGACACAACTCCACTGGAAGATGATAATTAAGGATGTCGTTCACACTGAATTTAATTGATTAGTTATGGACTCAAATATGTGATCTTGATCCTACCTGTTTGTAGTTGATATTTGCATTTGTGAGCTATTCCCTATTGCAAGGTACTGTGTTCCCTTTTTTTTTTTTTTAAATCTGATTTATGTTATTTTGCTCTGATTTTTTTGGCTTGCAGTCGGGTTATGAGCGCCTTTGCTGCCTCCGGTGCATACAGCCACGGGATCACAACTTTGGGACCACTTGTGCCTGCAGGGTTCCTAAACACCTGAGGGAAGAAAAGGTCATAGAATGCGTCCATTGTGGTTGCAGGGGTTGTGCAAGTGGTGACTAAAATCTAGTACTTGGTGGTTCTCCTTACATATCAGTCATCGCTAGTAAGGGCGGCCAAAAAATTGACTCCTTTTGTGACTCTATGCCTTTGAAATTAAAACATATATTTTTGGTACTATTGAAGTCACTACATGTGTTGGAAGAGAACCATTTAATATTGGTCAGCTTGTTGTATCTTGTTTAGAATTTGAGGAAGCGACTCCTATTATTATCTTTGGCTGCTGAACTGAAAAATTGTGGTAGTAATGGAATTGTGACTATTGTAATCTGTTCAAGTCTTTCTTTGTATGTACTCTAATTTGGGCCACTTTCTTTGTGCCAGTTTGGTTTTTGCTGCAAGTGAGAGGAAAATAGGAAAATATGTAAATGAGAAATGTAGGGGAAAAGATCAGGACTGCAAGTGGGTGTAAGTGAAAAATGAGAAGAAAAATGTGAGAAGGTAAAAAGTTGGGATTACACGGAAGTGTAAGTAAAAAAGTATATTGTGTTTTCATTGTTGAAAGATGTCGTGGTTACATTATATCAGCTTGAGATGTATTTTTTACTTTCATTTTTGATATCATGGTGCACCTGACGGTTCATTTGATCCGAAAGATTAGGCTATGTGGTCCGGTCTTTTTAAGGTAGATGTTTCCATATTAAAAGTGTTTGTGATGAATTGAAATCGACCCGAAAGTTGCATTATTTAATGTTACATATATGAAGGGGGAATTGAATTTTGCAATGAATACTCATCAGATGTGAAGGTATAAGCGTTTTTTAAGAGAGTTTGTATTAAGGTAACAGATGACTTTAGTAAAATTAGATATATTGTCCTTACTGTCAGTAAAGACTTATTGTGTTAAACACATAAATATATTTTGAATAACACTGATGAAGTACATTACATAAATGATCATATGAAATATATAAGGTGCACCACTCTAACTAAATTGAGGAGGAAGAAATGGGGGTAATATATGAAGATAATAAATCGGTTATTAAGTGGTGCTGAAATTGAGTTGCTTATTAGTTAACAACTAAATCAATTTGTATTTTTTTAAATTTTAGATGGTTAGCGCACGAGCCTCGCACGGGCGTCTTGTTTTACCGTGGTTATCCTACAAATGGTTATTATTTTTACACAAAGCATATAATAACAATTGTATTGTACAAAATAGTGGGGTGACCTTAATAGCTCAATCAATGCATATTTCTAGCGTCAAAGACAACAAATCAGTATTTGCAAACATGTCATACCACGAGATGATCGAGGATATATGGGAGTTGGATTACACTATGTTTCGTGTTCCTGTATTTCGGAGTAAGTGGGTGGAGAATAATAATGACATGAAGGTCGACGAGTTAGGATTCATTCTCGTGGATCTTAACAAAGAGGCTCACAAAGAGGAGACATTCATATTGAAATGGTCTATTGTTCTTTCGACGAGGCTAAAAAATTACGCCAGATTGTGATGACATTAACAATACTGAGGATAATATTGATGATATTCCCTCTTTCTCAGTCGGATTACCAGAGGGGATAATAGTCAGGTTGAGATTGGAATGATAATATCGAGGATAAGTTGTACATACGAGAAGATCATTTGAAAGAATATTTGTGAAGAAAAATTATTAAAACAGAAAAAATACTATTTATTTATCTGATCAAGAGTTTGCATAATTTGTCTACTTATTTGTGAAAATTATTGTTTCTTTCTTTCATATATTATTGATGAGATTCTAACAAATTGTGTTTGTGTTCCTTAACAAGTATATGAATCCAGAAGATAACAGTGGAAGGGGCAGCGAAAGTGGAAGTACTTTAAAGAAGAGGGCTTGAGGAATTACTAATGTAATATCCCCTATCTAATAATACTGTATTTTAATTGTCTAAGTATTTATTTGGTTCCTCTGATTTTTTTATTTTCATTATTATTTATAAATGTATTTGTATAATATGCTGACCAAGCCCAACTCATAGCCCATGCTAATCAAGCCCATTTCTCATTTTCTTCTTATTCCTTTTCCATATCTTAAGCTCATATCCATTACTCTAGTTCAAACACCAACCCAATCCCCATGATCTGAAACCGTTAATCCATAATCCCAAATCCTAACAACCAAAACCAAATCAAATCCTAACTAATCATATCCTAACTAAACCCAAACATCTCATTCACAATCAAATCAAAACCTAATCCTAAATCTAACCTATCTTCTTCCTTCTCAGATCCAGCCGCCACCACCATCAGCGCACCCCCCCACTCGGACTCCTCTCCAGGCCAGAGATCCCACCTCTTTCCTGTAAATCACTTAGAGGGGGGTGAATAGGTGATGGCTAATCTTATGAGTCACTAAATGCGGAATTAAAAACTATTATGATGCAAACACAAAATCTTAAACTAAACACCACGTATAACACAAGAGTGTAGCCGAATTCCCCGTGAAGGGCTCTGAACTAACTCCTCTAGATTCCCCTAGATAAGGGTTGAGGTGCCGCGTTGGCTCTCTTGGTTGAATACAAGTGTTAGCAAACAATCCCCAAGCACATACAATAAAGCACACAATTATATCAAGCATATAAATATGAAAGCAATAGAGGCATGCAAGATATAAAACAATAAAGGAGAGAGAGAGTAAGAGCAATCGCAAACACAAGGGATTCGTTTTGAGGTTCGAGCACACTTGCTCTACATCCCCGCCTTCGACACATGAAGGATTTCCACTAAAATCGATCCCACTGGATCACTCGGTGCCGCAACACCTATAAGCCGAGTTCACACTTGAACACCTTGGACTCTCTAGCCCGTACACACCGCAAGCCCACAAGCTCGCCGAGGCCGCACCTCAAACAACAAGTTCGCACCTGAACTCGAAACACCGCGAACACACTCTTCCGCCTCCTCAAAGAACAAAGAACAAGTCTTTGGTGATCACAACACTTTGATCACCTAAAAACAATCTCACTACAACACTCCTATAAGATGAATAATCAATGGATAGCTCAAGTGTTTATGTGAGAAAACAAGGAAAGAGATGGTGGAGGAAAACTCAAAGAATTCACTTTTAAACACTCTTGATAAAACTCCCATTTTGATTGGAAATATTTGCTCTCTAAACAAGTGGGAAAACCTCTAAATGAAGTTGGAAAAACTAGCTCAAAAACCACTTGAAAATCTTGGAGAAAACAGCCCCTAAAAGTCTCAATTTATAGAGCTAGAAAAACTAACAGTTGGGGGTCTGACAGAACTGTCGGTCGACCGCCCGGTCGACCTCCAACAGTCAAAAATCCGACCGTTGGGCCATCGATCGACCGGCCCGGTCGACCGCACCTCTGGAACAGAGAGCAAACTCTCTGTCGGTCGACCGCTCGGTCGACAAGGGTTTTCCAAAGAGCAGCAACTCTCTGGCGGTCAACCGGGTGGGTCGACCGGCCCTCCAGTGCACAAAGGCGTGCACGTCTATGCACGTCGGTCGACCGCCCGGTTGACCGGCTTCAGAACTCAGTCGACCAGTCGGTCGACCGTCTGAAGCCTGGAAAAAGAATTCAGGGATTTAAAACTTGGTCTTTTTGGTTGAAATAAAATCCCATAAAATACTGAAAAATCTACAAAAATAGTTTTGCCAATATACTTTGATAAACAAACATGCTTGCACAAAATCAAGGTATGTTACAAATAATTTGGACTATTTTGTAACTTGAAAATATTTGTTCAAATGAAAAACAGTAATTTCCAAAACTTGATTTTTCAAAACTTTGTTTTTCCAAAACTTCACCAAATACAAAAACAAGATATTTAAACAACTTTTAAAGCATAGTGTGCATGGATATGATCCACTACACAAACATGGTGAAATATCTATGTTTTTGACATTAAGTTCTAAATATGGTTTTGGTTAAAACATAAAACTTGAATACCAAAAACCAAAATGATATTTTGTCAAAGAGAAAAAATCTTTTCTAAAACAAACTAAATCAAGAGTGTGTGTGTATATGTACATGACCAATCCACCAACTATTCTATCCTTTACATTTTATCTAAAAATAAAATCTATAAAACAAACCTAGACACAAGTCTTCATCTTCTTGAAGTCTTCACTTGAAACTTCTTGACTTAGTCCAAACACCGTGCAAGCTCCAAAACTTGACTTTAAATCCTTTGTTGAAGCTATGCACCAACAAAGATCTTGATCATAAATCTGTCACTAATTAACACAAGATCATTAGTAAACATAACTACATGAGTTGATCATCATCAAAACTAGAGTGATGGGCCTTTGGGCCAACAATCTCCCCCTTTTTGATGATGACAAAACTCATGAAGTTATATATGCATGGATTAAAGTAAAGCTCTAAAGAAGCTCTCCCTTAACTCATGCATAACAAATAAACAATAAATGTGCAATGAAGGCACATAAACATGTATGCAAATATATGGAGATAAACATGCTAACAAGCATAAAACACATCAAATTCTTTTTCTTCTATTTGCAAAACAAAACATATATGCATAAACAATCTTTTTTCACAAAACATGCATATAAATCCAAAATCTTTCTCCCCCTTTTTGTCAATCATCAACAAAAGGGTAAAAGTAAAAAAAAATCAACAAAATTTTCTCTCCCTTTTTGTCATAAACAAAGAGACCACTAAGGGGTGTAAACAAATAAGCCAATAAAAGGTTATATGCGATATACATTCATGAAGAGGAAGACGGTAAAGTAACTTCCCTATACATATACATTACATGAAAGAGGGATGACAAGCCCTAATTCACATAACGTATAATATGTAATGCAAAAGAGGAGATGTGAAACTCCCCCTACACACGTGTATCACATAAAGAAGAGTTGTCAAGCTCCTCAATACAAGATACACTCAACATGAATCTATATGTAGAAGAGATGTTAAGCTCTCCTTGCATATAAGAAATACAAATCAAAAAATTTTGATTTTTCTTATTCAAACCAAATTTTGAATTTTTTCTCAATAAAACAAATTTTGAGATATCTTAAAAAATTTTAAGGTACCACTTGTAATCAAATATTAAGATACCAATTGAAAAAAAATCATGTTGATACCAATTGTAAAATAAACATTACAAATTTTGAATTTTTCAAATAGGTAATACATATTGATATCAATTGTAAATTTACCAACTGTAAAATTTATAACAAATTTGAAATTGAAACATATTGATATCAATTGAAAAAATGATGATAAAAAAAAATTTTATTTTTCATAAGCTTATGTATTGTTAAAATATCAATTGAAACATCAATTGAAAATAAAGTTTTAACTTAAGCTTAGCATAAACTAATTTTGTGCTTTAAATATGTAAACCAATTATAAAGCAAGCACATGAAAATCATATATATGTATGAAAAGAGAATACCAATAGCAATTGATATTATGGAAATAATGAAGCATACATATATAGAAAACAAAATATGAGTATATACAAAATTATCAATTTAGATACCAATTGAAAAGATCGAATGATACCAATTGAAAATAATAATGTAAATCAAGTATATAACTCATAACCTACCACCCTTTATATGCACAAGGTAAAAGATTTTCAATAAGGTTCGCAAGGCATACACGCCCAGCCATCCGCCCATGGAAGGTAGGGGTTTTCGAAAATAGATTTGAAAATAGTATAGCATTGAAAATCACTACCAAATGAAGAATAATTAACTAGTTGAAGAGAATTTTTAAAAAACTAGTTAAAGATCCTTCAAAACATGAAATCAAAACATATGTTTTTCATGAGTCATACCAAATACACAGAATCGACACTCGAATCGATAAAGCTCAAAAATATGTTCATGAACAAGGTCATGACTAAACAAATGAAGTGTGAGTGTTCAAAAGTCATGTAATTAGCATTTTCATGAAAATAATCAATGAAGCTCGAAACAACTATCATTTTATCGAAACAAAAATCATGAAAATTCATTTTTCAATTTAAAAACAAACTTCTAGGTATATGTATGATTTATCCAAATCTAACAATACACATATATATTCCAAATATAAAAGAGTCTATTAAAGATATTTGCATGAAGGCAAAAGACTCACGGGTATACATGTATATTTATTAGATTTGAATAAAAATTACATATACATGAAGTAAAACATGAAAATAGGCAAAACAAGTATAAATGAAAGAATCATCAAAACTAGCCTATATATGTGCATATAGTGGGTACAAATGAGCATGAAGTGCAAACATATATGAATCAATTTGTTCTCACTATTTGTACATGTATAAATACAAGTTTCGATAAAAATTACATTTAAACTTAGTATTTACCACATGAAGTACAAAAACATGAACATGCTATATGATATTACAAATGAAAAGCATGTAACTAAATTAAGAGTTTTAGAGATAGTTACCAAATTAAGGAACTATGCTCCAAATCTCCAAACATGGTGGTTGTCCCACCAAACCTCCTTGATAGTGGTGCATCAATTATATGTCCTTCAAGTCCATGTGCATCCACCATCAAGGCACCATCCCTCTCACATCGTGTGAGAGCCCTTACCTACATCAAAAACAAATGGTGGGGACTTTGGTACCCATTTTTTCTTGGGTCCTTGAGGGTTAGTCTTATAAGGGACATTATTATTTGCAAAATGTTTGGGTTCCTTGACAAACTTTAAAACATTTTTATTATTAGCAAAATTTAAATAATGCAACTTGTCAAAACAAAACTTTGCTAAATGGCCTTTGCGGCCACAATGTGTACATTTGTACATCTTAGAATGCTTATGTGTGTGAGTGTGATCATGACGTGCAACATAAGCATATGCATGATGAGGATGATGTGCATGAACATGTGGAGTTCGTTTCTTTGAAAACAAAGACTCCAATCTAGTGTGGTTAAAAGCACATGAGCTCAAAGTGGAGCTCAAACAATCAATCCTTTTTTTTAAAACATTAATCTCACTATTATCAATGGTGGCATGTAAAGCATGGTGAGATTGTGAAACAATTTTCTTTTTCTTTTGAGAAACATTTTCTTTTTCTTTTTCAAAATTTTTTCTTTTTAAAGAATTATTTTCTTGAAAAACAACTTCCTTTTGTTTTTTCACCAAAACAATTTTATTTTTCAAACTAGTGTTTCCTTCACAAAGATCATTTAATTTAGACATCAAGGAAACATTCTCATTTTTCAAAAACTCATTTTCTTTTTCAATACATGCAACCTTATTTTCTAATGAATCTTTTTCATTAAGCATGCAATCAAATTTCTTTTTCAAATTTTTATTATCTTTTCTTAGCATGTCATTTTTCAAGTAATTGTTGACAAAAACAAGCAAGCTCATCATATGACATGTCTTCATCATCTAACTCGGATTCGGTGTTTACCTCAAGGGGGTTATCCCCTTGGACCATATAGCACATGTTGGAGGTGTCACTTCCGACATCCGAGTCGCTCCCCGCATAGTATAGATCCTTTTCGCCGAGGGAGAGAATGGTGTTCCAAACTACAAAAGCTAAATCAAGATTAGCAACCCTAGATAAATAAACATCATTTATGGTAGATCTTAAAGCATGTAGGGATTTTGCATTAGCCTCAATGTTCTTACCATTTAAACAATATGCATCATTAGTTGTGGCAAGATAGACATGAATGCCTAGGGCTTTGAGGTACAAGGACATCTTAACCTTCCAAACTTGGATGTTAAGAATGCCAAAAGTGGGTGGTGACATGAAGTCCATGGTGTGTACAAAAAATTTGTGATTAGCCTAAAATGAGGATCTTTAACTCTAAGTTGTAAGACCCAAATCAAGAGCACTTGGCTCTGATACCAATTGTAAATCACCTAGAGGGGGGTGAATAGGTGATGGCTAATCTTATGGTCACTAAATGCGGAATTAAAAACTATTATGATGTAAACACAAAATCTTAAACTAAATACCACGTATAACACAAGAGTGTAGCCGAATTCCCCGTGAAGGGCTCTGGACTAACTCCTCTAGATTCCCCTAGATAAGGGTTGAGGTGCCGCGTTAGCTCTCTTGGTTGAATACAAGTGTTAGCAAATAATCCCCAAGCATATATAATAAAGCACACAATTATATCAAGCATATAAATATGAAAGCAATAGAGGCATTCAAGAAATAAAACAATAAGGGGGAGAGAGAGAGTAAGAACAATCACAAACACAAGGGATTTGTTTCGAGGTTTGAGCACACTTGCTCTACATCCCCGCCTTCGACACACGAAGGTTTTCCACTAAAATCGATCCCACCGGATCACTCGGTGCCGCAACACCTACAAGTCGAGTTCACACTTGAACTCCTTGGACTCTCTAGCCCGTACACACCGCAAGCCCACAAGCTCGCCGAGGCCGCACCTCAAACAACAAGTTCGCACTCGAACTCAAAACACCGCGAACACACTCGTCCGCCTCCTCAAAGAACAAAGAACAAGTCTTTGGTGATCACAACACTTTGATCACCTAAAAACAATCTCACTACAACACTCCTATAAGATGAATAATCAATGGATAGCTCAAGTGTATGTGTGAGAAAATAAGGAAAGAGATGGTGGAGGAAAACTCAAAGAATTCACTTTTAAACACTCTTGATAAAACTCCCCTTTTGATTGGAAATATTTGCTCTCTAAACAAGTGGGAAAACCTCTAAATGAAGTTGGAAAAATTAGCTCAAAAACCACTTGAAAATCTTGGAGAAAACAGCCCCCAAAGTCCCAATTTATAGAGTTAGAAAAACTAGCTATTGGGGGTCTGACAGAACTGTCGGTCGACCGCCAACGGTCAGAAATCCGACCGTTGGGCCATCGATCGATCGGCCAGGTCGACCGCGCCTCTGGAACAGAGAGCAAACTCTCTGTCGGTCGACCGCTCGGTCGATCGGGGTTTTCCAGAGAGAAGCAACTCTCTGGCGGTCGACCGGGTGGGTCGACCGGCCCTCCAGTGCACAAAGGCGTGCACGTCTGTGCACGTCGGTCGACCGCCCGGTTGACCGACTTCAGAACTCAGTCGACCGGTCGGTCGACCGTCTGAAGCCTGGAAACAGAATTCAGGGATTTAAAACTTGATCTTTTTGGTTGAAATAAAATCCCATAAAATACTGAAAAATCTACAAAAATAGTTTTACCAATATACTTTGATAAACAAACATGATTGCACAAAATCAAGGCATGTTACAAATAATTTGAACTATTTTTTTAACTTGGAAATATTTGTTCAAATGAAAAACAGTATTTTCCAAAACTTGATTTTTCAAAACTTTGTTTTTGAAAACTTCACCAAATATAAAAACAAGATATTTAAATAATTTTTAAAGCATAATGTGCATGGATATGATCCACTATACAAACATGGTGAAATATCTATGTTTTTAACATTAAGCTCTAAATACGGTTTTGGTAAAACATAAAACTTGAATACCAAAAACCAAAATGATATTTTGTCAAAGAGAAAAAATCTTTTCTAAAGCAAACTAAATCAAGAGTGTGTGTGTATATGTACTTGAGCAATCCACCAACTATTCTATCCTTTACATTTTATCTAAAAATAATATCTTATAAAACAAACCTTGACACAAGTCTTCATCTTCTTGAAGTCTTCACTTGAAGCCTTCTTGACTTGGTCTAAACACCGTGCAAGCTCCAAAACTTGACTTTAAATCCTTTGTTGAAGCTATGCACCTACTAAGATCTTGATCATAAATCTGTCACTAATTAAACACAAGATCATTAGTAAACATAACTACATGAGTTGATCATCATCAAAACTAGAGTGACGGGCTTTTGGGCCAACATTTCCATCAGCCGTGAGTTCCTCTTGGGCGACAGCAACTCTTGGCTGCCCCTCCCCGGCGCACCACCAGCGCCCTGTCGAGCACAGCCAGGCTGTGTCCAGCTCCTCCCTTCTGCTGGCCGCGCACGGCAGGGCTTAGGTAGCTACTCCTCCCCTCTGATCTGCGACAGAGCCAGGAGCAGCCTTAGCCCCATTATCATGTCGTGCACCTCCACCGTGCCAGGCCTGTGCCGCCTCTTCCTCCCCTGCCCGCGCATAGCCAACTAGCAGCCGCTGCGCTTCCATCTACTGTGAGCAGTAGCACGGCACCACCCCCGAAGATCCCTCGGCCTACTCCCACTCCCAAGGACAACAAGCCTTCAGATCAGCAGCTGTCCCCTGGCCCCCTGCTCCTTGCCGCTCTGCAGCTAGAGCAGCAGCAGCGCAAGCCTCCTTCTCTCGGGCTTGGCCGAGCTCTCTTCCCTCAATGGTAGACCACAACAACCGCAGGCCCCTGATCTGCCGAGCCCAAAACCAGCACCCACCTCCGAAGGTGAGCTCTGACGAGCCATCGAGCCCCGCGGTGTTTTCTGACAGCCCGGACTCATTCCCTCCTCTCCTCGTCGTCCGTGAAATCCACCATCGACCGCCCGCCCTTGCCGTGACTCCTCTTCCCCAACCGTGAGTATTTCCCCCTCTTCCTATTTCCTTCTCTTTACATATATTAATGTGTGTGTGGATATATTTAGGGTGTGTGTATATATGATGTGCAAGGTAATGCAATGTGATTATGTGTGTGGTGAATGTATATGCATGAGTAGTGGTATGTATAGGTGTGTGTGTGTAGTTAAATGTTGGGGTTATTACATAGTATTTGGGTGTATACGCGTGCGTATGCATGTGTAGGTGTTAATCATGTATTTATGTTTATATGTATGCATTAGTTGAGTGCTACAGTGTTTCGGACCCGTTCGGTGAGATTCAAACCCAGCTACAGGAGACCCGGACCCGATCCGGATTCGTGCTCGTTGTAGACGCGATACATAGCAATTTGAAGACCGTCCCATGGGATGATCCGGAGATCCGCACCAGTTCGTGCAGTGAAGACCAGACGGCGATTCGGTTCCGAAACCGCGTCATTTCATGTGAGTGTTCGCCCTTGTGTTTTTCTTTATTTATTGATGCCTGTCTTGTTTACATGTTAACTATATCGCTTTTTTTAACCGTCTAACATATTGGACTAGTATGATATCATGTACCATTTCATATGACGTCAGTGACTGTACACTTTGCATATCTAGTTGATAGGAGCATATATGAGTATTTGTTCATGTGTTCATAATCCATGTTGTTGGCTTAAGTCTAGTGTTGATATACCATAGACGGACATGACCTTGTGACTGACCTAGCTGTGACAAATCCCAGAACATTTATACATATTGATTTGAGGTTGATGGATTCTTGATAGAGGTTAGAGATCTATACTAGGTGTAATGATTTTCAGTCATATTGTTTAGTGACACATTTTGAAGGTAACTATTGTGATATTGCTATTTTTGTGAATTTTTAAGAAATTGTTTAGAGCCTTGATCATACACACCAACAAGTATATTAGGACTTGCCCCTATTATAGTCGACTAATACTCCTACCCTGGTCGACTTTGTTTGCCCAAAGGCCATTAGCCCTAAGTTTTGTTGATTACAAACTATAAGTGGTTAGGCATTAACAAAGTTGTTTGAATAAAGTTTCAAGTAAAAACATAGTTTGATTGATGGCTCCTACACAAGACTCACATTTGGAAGCCACAAGGATTTAGATCCCAGAGCTTAGCACACTAGAAGAGCTCAAGGATCAATCAAACAACTTGAGAAGACTATACAAGATTTGTATCTTTGCTTTTTTCTTTTAAGTTAAGATTTATAGTCTATTTGTCAAAACTGAGATGATAGAGGTTGATAACCTTGAGATTGCCACACACACATTTGATATTGCTTCATGCTTTCAAATAAAATTTTATTACAAAATTTCTTATCAAGTTTCAGAAAAACGAGGTTTGAAAAAAATCGGTTTTTGGAAAAATAAGTTTTTGGAAAAATGATTTTTAGTTTAGAAAACGAATTTTTATCAAAATATAGTTCAAATTTTATTAGTGTTGATCTATGATCACACTATGATCTTTCCTAGCCCTAGAACTCTATTTTGTATCTACCCGTTTAAAGAAAATTTACCGAAAAATTAAACACTTCAAAAGTTTTCCTAAACTGTAAATTTGGCCTTGTCCGGTCGATCGCACGGTCGACCGCTGGCAGAGCAGAACTGCTCTGTCGGTCGACCGGGCGGTCGACCGACATGCACCAATGTGTTTGTGCACATCGGTCGACCGTTCCGATCGACCGGCAGATAGAGCAGAGCTATCTGTTTGTTCCGGTCGACTGACAGAGAGTGGTCACTCTCTATTTGGGACTTCGTCGATCGCCCGGTCGACCGCTTTCCCAACGGTCGGAAATCCGACCGTTGGCGGTCGTCCGGGCAGCAGCCAAAGTCTGTTGACAGATTCCAACGACTATATTTTGTTTGTCTTCTATTGGGGCTTCTCCCAAAGAATATTTTGGCTTGTTTAACCCTATTTTCATCCCCTATAAATAGTGGGAGTGTTATACAACTAAAATACAACATTTACAAGAGTAAAATCAAAAATTTTTCTCAAAGTTTAGCTTTAGTAAAAAGAATTTTCTTGAGACAAAATCTTCAATCCTTTGTGTTTTAGCTTGAAGCTTTCTCTTCCACTTCTCTACTTGTTTTAGCACCACACATCTCTAAAGTTTCATCTCCTCATCTTGGTTATAAGATTGTGCATGTGAGCTTTGTTTGTGGTCAAGTGTTGATCATCGTTTTCTCATATTGAGAAGTTGTAGAAGTTGCGGCCTCAAGCGAACTAGTGAGCTCTAAGTCGGTGTTGCGGCACCGTGGGAGAGGACAAGTGTGTCCGAAGAGTTCTAGTGAGAACTTGTATTGACGATCTGGTGGGATCAAGCATAGTGGAAATCCTTCATCTTGTTGAAGGCGGGGACGTAGAGCAATGGATCGAACCTCGAAACATATTCTCGTGTTTGCGATTGTCCACTTATCGCTAAATCTACTCTCTCATTTACTTGCTATTATTTGTCTACTTCCTTGCAAGTTTTTATATTGTTGTTGTTTATTGTTAATTAGTTTTTAATCCGCATTATTTGCCACTTAGTATAGCCATCACCTATTCACCCCCTCTAGGTGATTTCAATTGGTATCAGAGCCTAACCCTAGCATTTGGTTTAACCACCTTAGGGAGATTCTCATTATTGTCTATATCTATTTGTTGCATTTATTATTTGTTGTGCACTATACTCGTATTCATGACATCAGTTGACTTTTCTAGTATCAAGTCCCCACCCAAATTTGATGGGTTGAACTTCCCCATTTGGAAGGTCAAAATGAACCTATTCCTAAAATCCCTAGGAGTTAGAGTTGTCAAGTCCATCACCAAAGAATTTATTGAACCTCTCATTGATGAGAGAACATGGTCCGAAGAAGCCTCTAAGGACTGTGAGGCTAATGCTAGAGTCCAATATGCACTCACTCAAGCATTAAATGAAGATGATCTTTCCCGCATTATAAATTGCAAATCTGCTTGTGAAGTTTGGAATGTGCTTATTGTTACTCATGAGGGGACGTCGTAAGTCAAGAGATCTAAACTTGACTTGCTCCATTCTCAATATGGGAATTTCTTTATGCGTAATAATGAAGGCATAAATAATATGCTCACTCGTTACACCAAAATTACTAACGCCTTATTTTCTTTAGGCGACACATCGACAATGACCAAAAGATGCGGAAGGTCATTAGAGCTCTTCTCAAGTCTTGGGAAGTCAAGGCAACCACCCTCAAAGAGCTAAATGATAGGGAGGAGATGGACTTCTCCGGCTTCATCAGCAATCTCAAAACCCATGAGATGGAGATGAAAGTAAGAGAAGAAAGGGAGGCACCAAAGAAGAAAGCTCTTGCTTTCAAGGCGGCTCTATCCTCTTATGATGAAGAGGATTCATCAGAAGACTACGATGAAGACTTTGCCATGCTCATAAGGAAGGTGGGCAAAATGTTCTATAAGAAAGGTAGACAAAGCAACTTCCGAAGAGGAAGACCTCAAGAAAGATTTGAAAAGAAGAGAGAGGAACCGTGTCCATGTTTTCATTGCAAGAAGACGGGACACCTAATTGTAAAGGAAAAAGCCCTATATCTACTTAGAATAAAAATGAATTTTTAGAAATCTAAAAACGTATTAAAGTTTTGGATACAACTTTAAAGAATGTGCTTTTGACATGACTAAATTTGCATCTATGTTTCCTAAAGGAAAATCCCAAGGGAAACATACTCATCATCATGCATCTAACACACACAAACATGCACAGACGCACAAGCATGCATTTATGTATAGTAAAATTTATACATGTGCACATTATGGCCGCAAAGGCCATTTAGCTAAATTTTGTTATGCTAAGCTAAACCTGTCAAATAAAAATGTTTGGGTTCGAGAAAACACTAACCCTATAGGACCCAAAAAGATTTGGGTACCAAAAGACACGCCGAACTTAATTGATACAGGTGCGTCGTCCTCCTCCAAGACTTAGGGGGAGATGGTGCCCGGGTGGTGGATACATCAAGACTCAACGTATACATCGTCGCTTGCATCGCTATCAAAGGGCACCCATTTTTTGAGATTACCCATGGTTTGGTAACTTCTCCACCTAATATTTCTTTTAATATATATAGGATTTTGATTAGTACTCAATATTGCATATTTTACATCATAATCCCCATGCATATTACAAATAAATATGTGATTTTTACTCCTCTTCTCTACATATTTGCAGGTACACACTTAAAGGAGAGTTAGCCAAATTAATTACCTTAATTAAGCAATAATTAAGGTGATTAATTAAAGATTCAAGATAAAGCCAAATCCAAATCAGATCCAGAGAGATCCTCGCAACAAACCAAGATTCTAACCATACCACGTGGCCTAACTAACTTGCAACAACCTGTACCAGAAAGATCTGGACCAACGGCCCAGATCTTGCCGCGTGGCGCGACTAGGGCGCGGCAATCTTGTGGCCGTTGAGCCCCGGATTTTGTGGCAACAACCTTGCTTCTGGATGCTTCTCAGTTCTCCTATAAATACTTCATTTGTACCTGCGAGAAAAAACTGATCAGAGAAGAGAGAGAGATTAGTTCTAGGCTTTGTAATTTTCTTAGTTTTAGTTTAGGGTTTGTAACTCTCTATGATTTTCTCCTCCCTAGATTTCATTGCAAGAGAGAGATTGTAAGAGAGAGAGAGCTTGTATCATCAAGAAGTGACACTTGAAGCTATACAAGGATTGATCCATTCTCTACTTCTCTACTTGAGCTTGATTCTAGTTTGCTTTCTTTACTTGCTTTATTACTTGCTTTCTTTAATTCTAGCATTTTAATTCTTGCAATTTACTTCATGCTTTCTTGTATTTTTCTTATGGCTTGTTGTATCTAATTCTTCTCCATGTACTAGCTAACCACTAGCTTAGCTACTTCACTAACTCATGGGTGTTTGCTTGATTTCATCTTGCAAGTGTATGATCTTCTCTTCTCCGACGGTTAAACCACCGTCTTGCAAATGAGAAAGTAATTAGGTCGACACGCTAGACGAATCCATAGCCAACGGAGTGACAACGTTAGGCAAGCTTTCATTATCAAGGAGTTTGGTAAGTCTTGGCAAGCTAGCAAGGTAAGCTAGTCATGGATTGCCTTCTTTAAGTTCTTTTCCTTTTCTTGTTAATACAACATCCACTTCTTGATTTCTTTTCCACTTCCACATGAACATATCCATCTTCTTTTAGTTTCTTTTGCATCACTAAGTTTATAATCAAGAGAAGACTACTAGTTTTATCACTTCACAACCTAACGTTTAAAGCTTCTATCGCGAGCTCTCCCTGAGATCCGACTCGGTATAGCTCTAGGCTATAGCGGAGACAAGAAAGGGTACATCAATCACATTCTATACACATAATAAGTACACCTTTCTAGTCTTAATCAAAATGGCGCCGTTGCCGGGGAGAGCGACGTATTTTTGGTTTAAAGTGAAGTACTAAACTATTATTCTTCTCTGTTGCAGGTTACAGGTCAAGAAACAGGAAAATCTTTGTTGCAGTTACATATAAGTGGACCTGGGCCTCTGCTCAAGAAAGCAGAGCCCAGGATCCCTCTGGAGTGCCGCGGATCCACAAGCTTTGCCGTGGAAACGCGGCACAAAAGAGCTCACTTCTGACAAAATTTTTGCAGGGGCTTCTGCTCTGCAAGATACAACTGCATCTATACTTGATTTCCTGTATACTTCACTGTATTCCTGTTAATTAATACAACAGTTAAAATTGGTTGATAATTGCTAAAAATTGTTTAGACACTTGCATTTTAGGCACGTGTCTTTCAATTCTTTACTTTTACTGTTGAAGAGTGCGTGGAGGCAAGGTACGTGTTTGCATTGCATTTAGACTAGGACAAACTCTTGCTTGATTTTCTTGCTTTGAGTGTATCCTAGCTATATTTCTTGTACACTTGCACAATTCAAATTTAAGGGCATACCCGTAAATAAGATAAGGTGGGGGAGGTCATTACCCTTTCCTTAGCCCGAAAACCACAACCCAAGCACTCACTAACCCAAGCCTCTAATTTAATAAAAAGTAGACGTTGGCCCTAGGGACATCTCGGACTCAATTAGGAGATTATCCTAAGGGGGAAAAGTGTTGGAATTTAACCCTTGCAAAATCAGTGTCTAGGAAAGGGGTTGAGGGCCGAAAGCCCGAAGGTTGCTGGTTACTTAATTAAGGAACGTCTCCGGACGGAAAACCTCCCACCAACCTTACCCTTTCCTGACTGATTAGCTTGTGGTTAGAGTCTACACTGAACCTCCTGTGGACGATCTATTGTTAGGAGTCGTCTAGGTCTAAGTCTACCCTAACTTAGGTTAGAATTTTCTTTCTTTCTTTTGTTTGTTTGTTTGTTTGATTTTTGTTTGTGATTGTGTGATATGGCTTACAATTACAATTCTTTCCATCCATATGTCACACACACTCCATATTCGGATAATTCCAACCCGGTGTTTTATAATATGCACCAACCACATACACCGGGTTGGCCTTATCCGAATCAATACGACCCATACACCCCATCTAATGATTATAATGTCCAAAATAATTTCAACTCTTTACCGAGTAATTGGGGATTCCAGTACCCCGAGTCAAATTATCAAAATCCTTGTCCACCATATTCACCTTGTCCACCATATTCATTTCCTGAGTCCACTTCATATACTCCTTTTTCTGAACCTCCCTTTGAAGAAAAATCTGAGTTGCAAAGGAGTATAGAAGCCAATTTACTGAGAGTTGAGCAACAACTTCAAAAACCATTTGTCTCTCCAATTCCACCATATTCTCAAGAATCTTACTCAGTTCCACCTTTTCATAATGAACAACCATTTGCTTGTGAATCGAGTAAAGATTTCTTGTGTGAGTCAACTTTTCCATCATCACACACTTTTGACTCACACTTCCAAGACAACACTTCCTCTTTCCATCAAAACAATGAAATCATCGATTATGGAAAGATGCTTGAAGACATGACCAATGCTCAAAATGTTAGGAATCGTGACATAGAATTGATGATCCAAACTCTTCATTCTCATCCTCTTTCTAATGTCACTAGCCACTCTAAATCCAAAGAGTCATGTAGTCTTGGAAGTCCAGATTCAATTTCAGCACACTCACCTGAACTTGTCCAAACTTCAGATCCAATTGATACAT
The DNA here is from genome assembly GCA_038442645.1 of Agave tequilana. Classification (NCBI taxonomy): domain Eukaryota; kingdom Viridiplantae; phylum Streptophyta; class Magnoliopsida; order Asparagales; family Asparagaceae; genus Agave; species Agave tequilana. The sequence continues at coordinate 66,113 of JAVJIF010017272.1, forward strand.
TGGCAAGTTTTTCATTTCCTAAACTTGAACTTGTCCAAAATTCAAATCCCGTTGACATTTTGGCAAGTTTCTCATTTCCTAAAAATGAACTTGTCCACACTTCTGATCCAATTGATAATTTGGCAAGTTTTCTTTTTCCTGAAATTGAACTGGAACATGAATTTGATTCTGAACTTTCACTTGATGATTCCAACTTACTTCCTGATTCAATCATGACTTCCATATCCTTACCGGTTTTCAATCCATTTCCAAAGTCAAAATTGAATCCATTTTCCATCCATTGTGAAATTGAATCACCAATCTTTTATGATGATCACATAGAACTTGACCAATTCTACACTTCTGAAAATTCCATTGATAAATTGGCAAGTTCTCCACATTTTATTGAACTACATGAGGAATGTGCTCTTGAACCCAGACTCAGTGATTCAATTCTTTTTCCTTATTCCATAATGACTCCGGTATCTTTACCTCACATCAATCTTTTCCTGGAGTCGACATTGGATCCTTTCACAATTCACAATGAAAGTGAATTATCCATCTTTGAGGATCATGTTGAACTTGCCCAATTTTACACTTCCGAAGATACCATTGACATTCTGGCAAGTTCTCCATCTTGTGGAATTGAACTCAAATGTGACCTTGATTTTCTCAATCTCTTTACTTCTGAAACTGATTGTACAATTCTTAAGGAAGATGTTGACTTAAGTTTTGAAGAATTGTACGGTGATGAGCTTGAATTTCTTAAAATTGGAAGTAAAGAGATATCACTTTTAGAAGGTCACATCCCATTGTTGGACTCTGATTGTGGACTTGAGTTTTCATTTCTTGACTTGGACACAATTTCTGACTTCACTTCGACTCCTGAACCATCACTTGATTTAAATCATAATCCTGAGTCGGTGTTCCTTTCCGAGTCCAAGTCAACAGTTCTATCAGTTCATACTCCATTCTGTGACAAGGAATTTGATAAATTTGAGTCTGAAATTATTTGGAAAATCTTAAAATTAGATGGGGGCATGTACATAATTAAAATAACACACGCATGCATCTTTTTAGTGGGTCATATTTTTGCTATGGTTGGTGGGTTCCTCAAAACCCAAAGAAAAGATGATTGGGCCATGTTCCGTGGACCAATCCGACCACCACCGGAACCACCACCCTAAGGTAATTTTTGTTCCTTCCCTTTCCATTTTGTTTCATGCATACATATATCATGATGCATTGAGGACAATGCATGAAATAAGTGTGGGGGAGGGTTTACTAACATAGGATCATAGGATTTTCAATTTTTTTTAGGATTTTTATTTTCTTTTTAGGTTTTTATTTTCTTTTAGATTTTACCTTTCTTTATAGATTTTCTATTTTTTTTTTTTAGATTTTTCTTTTAATATAAATAAAAAAAAAAGAGAAACAAAAATAAAAAACTTTTTGAAATAAGAAACAAAGTTTTGATCTATTTTTAATAAAATGAAGATGTATCTTAAAGATTAAGAAAGCCTTAATTATGACATCTTAAACATAGTTGAAATAATAGATCTTGTTTGAGATTATAGGCTAAGTAAGTAAAATTGAGGAGATATTTTTATCTTGAATTTTTTGCCTTAGATAAATATGCACTTTACACTTACACATTTCTTGGGATGGAAACAAAGACCAAAAATGCCATATATATAAAATAAAAAAATAAAAAGAAAAAAATATATATATATAATAAAAGATCACCTATTAAGCTGGGAAATTGTGCCTCAAGAAGCATGATGACTCACGCCTAACAGTGATCTCACCTATTAAGCTGGGTAATTGTGCCTCAAGAAGCATGATTACTCACGCCTAACGGTGATTAAGAATAATCCCCTTTAGTTTTGTGGCCTTTTTCACTCGAGTCCTTAAACCCGAGGGATGTTTCCTCATCTGGTGCCCTAAGACCATCTGGTTTGGGAGTCATCGGTTATAGGCTCGCTACATGGGTGAATTAGAAAGCCTAATAAAACTAAGGGAAGAAAAAAAAAAGAAAAAAAAAAATATAATATAATAAATGGCTTGATGGTTGGAGTTGAAATCCCAGAAACCTTCACTGTGCACGGTGTGCATATTATCTAGGTTTTATGAAAGATAAAAATATTCAATCCAATTTTGAACTCTTACCTTAATTGAAGACAAGATCTTGCATGGATACTAAGTTTAAGGAAGATTGATTATAGGTAGACTTATGACCTAGGATCACTTATATTTTTGCAAAAATAGTTCGTAAACTTGTCTCTTATTCAAAATGCGTTTTCAAAATACTAACATTTGTCTTCTTTCTTTATGGATTTTGTGGGTGTAATCCGCTGAAAACCCTCAGGAGACAACACTCCTCCTCTAGGGTAACCTAGAGGTTTAACGGCTTGTTGCACATGCTCAGTGCAATCGCGTCACCTGCGAAAGTGGTGTAATAAACTGTTAGTCTAGATTTTCTTTTTCTTTGTTTTGCTCGGGACGAGCAAAAGAATAAGTGTGGGGGTGTGATTAGTACTCAATATTGCATATTTTACATCATAATCCCCATGCATATTACAAATAAATATGTGATTTTTACTCCTCTTCTCTACATATTTGCAGGTACACACTTAAAGGAGAGTTAGCCAAATTAATTACCTTAATTAAGCAATAATTAAGGTGATTAATTAAAGATTCAAGATAAAGCCAAATCCAAATCAGATCCAGAGAGATCCTCGCAACAAACCAAGATTCTAACCATACCACGTGGCCTAACTAACTTGCAACAACCTGTACCAGAAAGATCTGGACCAACGGCCCAGATCTTGCCGCGTGGCGCGACTAGGGCGCGGCAATCTTGTGGCCGTTGAGCCCCGGATTTTGTGGCAACAACCTTGCTTCTGGATGCTTCTCAGTTCTCCTATAAATACTTCATTTGTACCTGCGAGAAAAAACTGATCAGAGAAGAGAGAGAGATTAGTTCTAGGCTTTGTAATTTTCTTAGTTTTAGTTTAGGGTTTGTAACTCTCTATGATTTTCTCCTCCCTAGATTTCATTGCAAGAGAGAGATTGTAAGAGAGAGAGAGCTTGTATCATCAAGAAGTGACACTTGAAGCTATACAAGGATTGATCCATTCTCTACTTCTCTACTTGAGCTTGATTCTAGTTTGCTTTCTTTACTTGCTTTATTACTTGCTTTCTTTAATTCTAGCATTTTAATTCTTGCAATTTACTTCATGCTTTCTTGTATTTTTCTTATGGCTTGTTGTATCTAATTCTTCTCCATGTACTAGCTAACCACTAGCTTAGCTACTTCACTAACTCATGGGTGTTTGCTTGATTTCATCTTGCAAGTGTATGATCTTCTCTTCTCCGACGGTTAAACCACCGTCTTGCAAATGAGAAAGTAATTAGGTCGACACGCTAGACGAATCCATAGCCAACGGAGTGACAACGTTAGGCAAGCTTTCATTATCAAGGAGTTTGGTAAGTCTTGGCAAGCTAGCAAGGTAAGCTAGTCATGGATTGCCTTCTTTAAGTTCTTTTCCTTTTCTTGTTAATACAACATCCACTTCTTGATTTCTTTTCCACTTCCACATGAACATATCCATCTTCTTTTAGTTTCTTTTGCATCACTAAGTTTATAATCAAGAGAAGACTACTAGTTTTATCACTTCACAACCTAACGTTTAAAGCTTCTATCGCGAGCTCTCCCTGAGATCCGACTCGGTATAGCTCTAGGCTATAGCGGAGACAAGAAAGGGTACATCAATCACATTCTATACACATAATAAGTACACCTTTCTAGTCTTAATCAGATTTGCTAGTTGCATCTTTGTGATAATATGCCTATATGTGTAAACTTGCATATTCATATTTTTGTATCTTAACTATGATTGGATTGTGTATTCAATTTGTTTAGATTTCTATCACTTGCTATGCTTTTGTTTGTCCAGAAATCAAGATTTTGTTAACTTAATGTTTTATATGAATATTGTCAAAATAAAAATTTATTTAACCAAATAAATAGAGATGGCAATTGCGCGCCTCAACTCTTATTTAGAGGAATTTCGAGGAGAAGTTCAGAACCCTTAACGGGGTATTCGGCTTCAACATCTCATGTTTATCGCTTAATTAATAAATAAAAATATATTGTTAATAAAAATAAATGAAAATAAAAATAAAACCTTCTACTGAGTTTTTCATGCCAAATAAGATTTTCAATGTTATTTTTATATAATATATTCTTTGTTTTAAAAAGGAATTTTTTAAAAAAAAAACTCAAATTTTCAACATAGTTTTTAACTGGTTTCAGTTGTACCAGTCGACCGATCTGGCCTGGCATAAGGCCCGGTCGACCGATCTAGCCTGGAACAAAAATTTGTTTTCTGCCCGTATCCGGTCGACCGACGTGGTCGACTGACTGAAACTGAGTTTGCTCTCAGTTTCCACCGGTCGACCGGCTTAGTCGACCGGCAGTCGGGTAAACTATTTTTTTTACCCGACTATATAATAACCCTAACCCTATTTTTTCCCTCATCTCTTCCTTCCACCGCCTCCAACTCCTTTCCTCATCTCTTCTCTCAACCCTAAACCCATTCCAACCCATCTCTACCTCTCCCAACCTCAAATTTCTTTCACAAAAATTTGAAAAATTGGTTTCAGGCTCCAGATCTACTCTCTTCGGTATTTCTCTATATTTTAAAGATATAATCTCATATTCTCTAAATCTCTTATTTTTTCTTGAAATTTCTAAGTTTATTTGGTTAGATCTTGCTATATTTTGTGCCTATCTTGCTAATCCACCATTATGTATAAAAGATCTCGTTCTGAAAAGGGGAAAACCCCCAATCTTCATCCTCCCCTTTTGTGTCTCATAATGCATCCTATAGGTATGCTATAATCTCCACTAAAAATGTGAATTCAGGTAAAACTGTGGTGCTTAGTGATTTTGAGCACCTTAATCTTGCATCTATCCTAGCATCTAGCTCCTTAGAAAAGTTTATCACCATTAAATGACCTGTCTATCCTGCTTTGGTGCAATATTTCTATTCAAATCTCACATTTGAACAAAATCACATCAAATCCAGAGTTTTAGGCAAAGATATAGATATGTCACTTCAACAATTTGCACGTCACCTACACCTCTCCTGTGAGAGGGTAGACATTTATAATATCGATTTGCATGATTTTGAGTATCCTGACGGTGAATCTGCCCACACCGCATCTACCCTGTTTTATGATGATGATAACCATAATTTAGTTAGGAACGAGGAGGTGAAGTACTATACTCTCACCGCCCAGGTTCTAGCCAAAATCGTGTTCTATAACCTCCTGCCAAAATCAGGAGAATATAGTCACGCTAGGGGTTCTGCTCCTCTTATCATCTATTGCCTTCTGAAAGGCATTAGAATCAACATACCTAAACTCATTATCAACTACATGACTTCTGATCATCTCCTTTTCCAAAACCGGCACTTGCCCTTTGTGATGCTCATCACCCGTCTTTTGAAGCAGCTAAAATTTGATCTTTCCTCTGAACGGTCAATTGAACCGTCAATAGACATCAACAGCACCCTCCTCAAGAGGATGCGTCCTAGGGAGCGTCATCCAGCTCCTCAGCCGCAGCCTATCTTTCCTGCTATTCCTGGATCATCCTCTGGCTCTTCTGCTCCTTTCGACCCCTATCTAGCCTTATCTTCTCAGCTTCAGGAGCACCACTAGCAGATTTCAACTGAGATGACTGCGCACCATCAACAGATTTCTGCTGAGATAACCGAGCACCGCCAGCAGATTTTCGCTGAGATGACCGCACACTATCAGCGGATGGAGCAGCTTTTGGACAATGATCTCAGCATATCTATGACTCCATTCGCTATATGCATGCCTTTCTCGGCGGTATCTACCACAGATTTGATTGGCCGGCTCCTCTTTCTAGTGAATGTGCTCAGTCACTTCCTCCTTCTGGCCCTCTGTTCGCCGCCTGGGCCCCTCCTCCTTCTGCTCCTCCTTCTACTCCGCAACTACTTCCCCGGAGGACCCTGATTTGAGAGACATTGACCCTTTGATGATGTCAAAAGGGGGAGAGATTTCTGAGAGTTATTTCTGAGTTATGTTATTTTGTTATTTTGGACATGTGTTATGTGTTAGTTTTCTGGATTGTTTATCTATGGTGTATTTGGATATTAGTTTGCTTTCTGTATGGACATGTATGCATTATGTTTCTAGTTTTGAGGTTGGCATGAACCTCCTATCTTGTATGAACACCTTTTTATTATGATATGGCAGTTATCTTTGTTATCTCCATGTGGTATATATATCTGGTTGGTTGTCTATTGCTTATTGTTCTATGTTTGTTCCAACCTTCTACCACTCATTTTGGAGGATGGAGACATTTATGAATGGATGGAGGTAACCAGATATGCATACATATTTATATTTCTGTATCTTTGGTATGGATGCATGGTTGGCATATGTGTTTATTGATATATCATATATATGCCTTTGTTAATGCATTTAGATCTTTATATCATATTCTCTTATATACATATGTTAAGGGGGAGCTTCACTTGAAGTCTCCAACCAAAATATTTATAATAACTCCATATGTTTTGTCATCATCAAAAAGGGGGAGATTGTTGGCCCAAAAGCCATTAGCCCTAAGTTTTGTTGATTACAAACCATACATAGTTAGGCACAAACAAAGTTGTTTAAATAAAGTTTCAGGTAAAAACATATGTTGATTGACGGCTCCTACACAAGACTCACATTTGGAAGCCGTGAGGATTTAGATCCCAGAGCCTAGCACACTAGAAGAGCTCAAGGATCATTCAAACACTTGAGAAGGCTATACAAGATTTGTATATTTGCTTTTTTCTTTTAAGTTAAGATTTATAGTTTATTTGTCAAAGCAGAGATGATAGAGGTTGATAACCTTGGGATTGCCACACACACATTTGATATTGCTTCGTGCTTTTAAACAAAATTTTATTACAAAATTTCTTATCAAGTTTCAGAAAAACAAAGTTTGAAAAAATCGGCTTTTGGGAAAATAAGTTTTTGGAAAAACGATTTTTAGTTTAAAAAAAGAATTTTTATCAAAATATAGTTCAAATTTTATTAGTGTTGATCTATGATCACACTATGAGCTTTCCTAGCCCTAGAACTCTAATTTGTATCCGTTTAAAGAAAATTTACCGAAAAATTAAACACTTCAAAAGTTTTCCTAAACTGTAAATTTGGCCTTGTCCGGTCGACCGCACGGTCGACCACTGGCAGAGCACCACTGGCAGAGCAGAACTGCTCTGTCAGTCGACCGGACGGTTGACTGACATGCACCAATGTGCATTGTGCACATCGGTCGATCGTCCCGGTCGACCGGCAGATAGAGCAGAGCTCTCTGTTTGTTCTGGTCGACCGGTCCGGTCAACCGACAGAGAGTGATTACTTTTTATTTGGGACTTCGGTCGACCGCTGCGGTCGACCGCTTTCCCAATGGTCAAAAATCCTACCGTTGGCGGTCGACCGGCCCGGTCGACTGACAGCAGCCAGAGTCTACTGACAGATTCCAACGGCTATATTTTTGTTTGTCTTTTGTTGGGGCTTCTCCCAACGAATATTTTGGCTTGTTTAACCCTGATTTCATCCCCTGTAAATAGTGGGAGTGTTATACAACTAAAATATAACATTTACAAGCATAAAATCAAAATTTTCAAAGTTTAGCCTTTTAGCAAAAAGAATTTTCTTGCGCCAAAATCTTCAATCCTTTGTGTTTTAGATTGAAGCTTTCTCTTCCACTTCTCTACTTATTTTAGCACCACACATTCCCTAAAGTTTCATCTCCTCATCTTGGTTATAGGATTGTGCATGTGAGCTTTGTTTGTGGTCAAGTGTTGATCACCGTTTCCTCATATTGAGAAGTTGGAGAGGTTGCGGCCTCAAGCGAGCTAGTGAGCTCTAAGTCGGTGTTGCGGCACCATGAGAGAGGACAAGTGTGTCCGAAGAGTTCTAGTAAGAACTTGTATTGACGATCCGGTGGGATCAAGCATAGTGGAAATCCTTCATCGTGTTGAAGGCGGGGACGTAGAGCAGTGGCTCGAATCTCGAAACATATTCTCGTGTTTGCGATTGTCCACTTATCTCTAAACTCTACTCTCTCATTTGCTTGCTATTATTTGTCTACTTCTTTGCAAGTTTTTATATTGTTGTTATTTATTATTAATTAGTTTTTAATCCGCATTATTTGCCACTTAGTATAGTCATCACCTATTCAACCCCCCTCTAGGTGATTTCAGACTTATCATAACTCCTAGTCAACTAAGTTTCTGTTTAGAAAGTTGTGTATCTCTATTTGTTTACTATAAGCTATATTAGTCGACTTGCTCTTTCCTATAGTCGACTTACACCTTGTATAGTCGACTTATCCCTTTTGCTAGTCGACTAAACCAGTCAAACCTCCTATATTAGTCGACTTGCCCCTCCTATTAGTCGACTTGCACTTGTTATAGTCGACTTATCCCTTTTTTATAGTCGACTAACCCAGTCCAAAATCCTCTATGCTAGTCGACTTGCTCCTACCCTAGTCGACTAACTCTAGTTCTGACTGCTGTTCTTAGATTTCTTATAGATTGAGAACTTTTCATCTTAGTTATGATATTGGTTATAGTTAGAGGAATATGATTTTAAAGAATAGATATTGATTGAATTGACCTGACCTGATAAATCCTGGATATATATCTGATATGTTACCGAGTTTTTGGATCTTATGATTGACCTTGATAGAAGTGAGAGTGTGTGATGACTTCGATCAGACTGGAGTGTGAAGATCTGAATAGATATGTCAGAACATTGGTTATTTCAGTTATTGAGATGTGATTATATTGATGATGTGAGGATTAGAGTTGATTGATAGGGTGAGAGAACTGATCACTGATTATTGATATATTGAGACGACGATTTATTATACCAAACTACTTGCTATGGATTGATACTTAATGATTCATGATGATAGTATTGAGACTATAAGTTGATGGATCAGTTACTGATATCTCTTTAGTACAGATAGACGAGATATTGATTAATTCTAGATAGGTCTATCCATTGAACAGTATCTGGATTCGTTATTGTATGGATTCATGTTATTGAAAGTTACTGAAAAATATTGTCAGACCTAAACATATGTATTGTTCCATTGTTCTACCTTTACAAGGTAATATTGTTCACATTGTTATTGTTACATCATTGATATTGTTACTGTCACCGTATCATCCCAGTAATCAAAATAACATTGATACTGATTGTTATAAATAATAATGTAAATTGACAACTTACATTAGGATTGGGAAAATTGATGGACAACGTCTGTATTTTGGGTGGACTTAGGATACAGGTTGCGCAGCCGAGATACGATTCCACTGCAGGGTTCCGGGGGATGACTGACATCCTGTATTGTTCATATTATCATTGTTATTGACACATTGTTATTGTTATTGTTATTGACTACCTAGCGGTAGGACCTGATTCAGCGCCAAGTGATTGGGCCGTGGTTCCGGGTATGTACGAAATCCACCTAAAGCATGGACAATGTCTCTTCTATTAATTTTAATAACTTAGGACCCTGATTGACACGTGTAGTAGGCGTAATATGAGATGCGTCTATTACAGGTGACAATTGGTATTCGCTGACATAATAAATGACAATGAACTATTATAATGTATTGTGACTGACCGTAATTACCTGATTGTACACATAGATAAGCTATGATAGACATATGTTTATACACATGATCAGATTTGTATACCAGACTAGTGACATATGCTAGATTACACATCTTGACATTAGTAAGTTCCTTTTATCATGATACCTGTTATGTATCGTTCAAAACTTTGTTCTTCATTTTAGTTATTTTGTTATCTTTTATTTCAATTATCATGTTGTTATTATTATTTTTATGCACGAGCACCTTTTTCTTTACACTCACACACTCATTAGGTCGCTTCTGATGACCCTAGATTCGCACGTCTAGGGTATTGAACATTTTTATATTATTCAGGTGAACGTGTGATCATACGCTTCGTGAGAAGTTAGAGGTTCTCTTCTTGATTCTGGTATTCTTTCTTTTCTTTATTCATGCTATTATTCTTTAATTCCTGTATATCACACTTAGCTTCTATTTCATTTCTTATTTCGTCTGGGATCATAAGTAGTCATTATATGTAATATTGCAGTGATCGTTGATTTATTATGGTTTAGATTTATAACTTATTCAGGTTACTTTAGACTTAGCGTGTATACGTGAGGTATATTCCTTGCATATATACGTCGCCGACCTTCGTCGCGACCCCGTTTCTGTGTATTTTGGGAAGCGGAGCGTAACAGGATTTTCTTGGTATCAGAGCCAGCTTCGACATAAAACAAATTTGATTCTTACCGACAACTTGAACGAGCTATATTTACACTGCAGTAAGCATATATTATTCACACAATAATATGAATCCACTTGAGAATCAATCGTCCTTCCTTTCTAAGTCCATCTCTTGAATCTGTTGATGCCTCCGATTTTAACATTCCTTTGGATCGATCTGTATTTTTCTATTGATTCCTACTTTCATTTCGGTTCCTTTTCTCTGATACTGACTATTGGGACTGGCTTTTAGACCTGATTGACGGTAGAGATCAGAGCGCGCAGCGGAATCGTGGTGCCCATCGAAGCGACATTGAAGCTTGTTTGTTTTCTCCCTGGATTTGGATTCTTTTATCATTCCCTACTTTATTGAAATTTTGAGAACGAAATTTTTTTTTAAGGTGGGTAGAATGTAATATCCCCTATCTAATAATACTGTATTTTAATTGTCTAAGTATTTATCTGGTTCCTCTGATTTTTTTCTTTTCATTATTATTTATAAATGTGTTTGTATAATATGATGACCAAGCCCAACTCATAGCCCATGCTAATTAAGCCCATCTCTCATTTTCTTCTTATTCCTTTTTCCATATCTTAAGCCCATAGCCATTACTCTAGTTCAAACCCACCAACCCAATCTCCATGATCAGAAACCCGTTAACCCATAATCCCAAATCCTAACAGCCAAATCCAAATCAAATCCTAACTAATCATATCCTAACTAAACCCAAACATCTCTTCCACAATCAAATCAAAACCTAATCCTAAATCTAACCTATCTTCTTCCTTGTCAGATCCAGCCGCCACCACCATTAGCGCACCCCCCCACTCGTACTCCTCTCCAGGCCGGAGATCCCACCTCTTTCCATCAGCCGTGAGTCCCTCTTGGGCGACAGCAACCCTTGGCTGCCCCTCCCGGCGCGCCACCAACGCCCTGTCAGCACAGCCAGGCTATGTCCAGCCCCTCCCTTTTGCTGGCCGCGCATGGCAAGGCTCAGGCAGCTCCTCCTCCCCTCTGATCTGCGGCAGAGCCAGGAGCAGCCTTGGCCGCATTATCATGTCGTGCACCTCCACCATGCTAGGCCTGTGTCGCCTCTTCCTCCCCTGCGTGCGCACAACCAACCAGTAGCCGCTGCGCTTCCATCTATCGCGAGCAGCAGCACGACACCGCCTCCGAAGCTCTCTCGGCCTGCTCTCACTCCCACGCACAGCAAGCCTTCAGATCAACAGCAGTCCCCTGGCTCCCTGCTCCTTGGCACTCTTCAGCCAGAGCAGGAGCAGCGCAAGCCTCCTCTCAGGTCTGGCCGCGCTCTCTTCCCTCGACAGCAGTGATAAGGAAAGAGTAGGGGAGTAGAATTGCACAAATATTCAATAAAAGAGAGAAGATTTAGAAACAACCTTAGGTGCTTACTCACTCCAAAATGTATTCACAATGTTTAATATACTCCTTCCAAATCACCGTAGTAGCATAAGCTATACGGGTCGATCCTCGAGGAGAGCTCACGATGGAAGCTTTACGGTTCGATGTTGAAGAAAGAAAACGAAAGTTCTTCTTTGTTTCAAAAGAATGAAAAAGACATGAAAAAATAGGTGAAAGGATTTGCGGTGGATTTGTACATGAAAATAGAAACGATGAAAGGAAGTGAAAAGAATTTGAAAACAAGAATTGCTTTAGAAAGAATACTAAAAGAAGGAAAACTTGTAAAAGACTTTTAGATGGGAAAAATCATGACTAGCTCACCTTACTAATTTGCTAACTTACTAGTCTCCATTATGGTGATGCATGCCTCATGTTGATTCATCGGCAAGTGTTTGTCTTGCTTGTTGGTCAATGTACTTTCCCACTTGATGGATGGGTGATCATCTTGGACTTGTCTTGTAGCCTCATTGATTTCATCGGCTCTCAAGATAGACTTTCAATGGTGGAATCGAGGAGTGTCACTCAAGGGATACTAAGGAAGAAGATACAAAATTCATTAGTCATTCAAGGCCATACATCATGTTGGCATTGAAGTAAGAAAGTTGTACAACAAATAGCATATGGTTGGTGCTCCATCTCCATGTTCCATCAAGGCACTTGTTCTAAAGACAAGGCTCTAAATGAGGCACACATGAATCATATGGAATTACAACAACAGTTTGCCAAGAATGAAAGTAACCCATCGGGGATGAAAAAGACTCAACATTTGCAAGATTAAGAATAAGCAATCACCCAAGAGTTAGAAGTTAGCAAAATTAGTAGTTAGCTAGTCATGTTAGAAGAAGTTAGCTATCCATTACACTAAAAAGAAAACAACAAAACATTATGCTATGAAAGTAAAGCTTGAAGGAAATAAAGCAAGAAATGAAAATCACTAGAAATTGCAATAGAAGAGAAAGGAGATTGGATTAATCCTTACTTTGCTTCAAGTTGTCACACCTTGATTACAAGCTCTCAACTCTTTCTTTTCTTTCTTTTACAGAATCTCTAGGAGGAAGAAGGAGAATACAAAAGAACTAAAAACTAGAGAGAATCCCTACAACTCTCTCTCAAAATACAAGTTCTCTCCCCTAGTCTCTCCTCTGTCTCTCGCACTGGCCCTGATGGTCTATTTATAGGCTTCAGAAGAAGGGGTTCCCAAATCTGAACCGTCGGATCAAATCTCAGGCTCAACGGCCAGATTCCTGCCGCAGAACCGCGGCCAGAGCCGCGTTTCCGCGGCAGAATCTAGGCCGTTATGCCAGCGAATTCTGTTGCTGTTTTTTCGCAGGTTGTTAGCCACGTTGGCGCTTCTAGAAGTCTGACTGGGCGCATGGATGACTCCAGAACCTGGGCTCAACTCTTGGGCTTCTCTTTTGGGCCTTGATTAATCCTTTAATTCTTTGATAATTACATGGATTTATGGGCCTCTTCTCCATTAAAATATGGACCTGCAAAAATAGAGAGAAAAAGGGTAAAAAAACCAATTTTTATTGATATAATGCTTGGTATAGAGGTGGAAGATGATGCAAAAATGAACTACAATCACACCCCCATACCTAGCTTTTGCTCGTCCCGAGCAAAAAGGAAAGAAGAAGAAAATCCTAACTAGATTATTACACCACTTTCGTAGGTGACACGATTGCACTGAGCACGTGCAACAAGCCGTTAAACCTCTAGGTTACCCTAGAGGAGGAGTGTTGTCTCCTGAGGGTTTTCAGCGGATTTCACCCACAAAATCCATAAAGAAAAGAAGAAATGTTAGTGAGAAATTTATGATCCATATTTTTCAAGAACTTCACTTGATCTATAGATTTCAGGTTACCCTAAACTCGTCATTCTTTTTATAAGTGTCAATTTAGAGAAATGTTTTCAACTTAGGTTAAGTTTCTAAGGATTAGATCGAAGACCGGATTTTGCATCAAACCTAGTATATATACATCTATAAATATGAAGAATCTCTCTTAGACTAAGTTCATTTATTTACTAATATATATAATATATTTTTTTTATTATATATATATTTTTTTATTTGTTTTATTTATTTATTTACATTTCCTTAGCTCCCTTAGGCTTTCTAATTTACCCATGTAACGAGCCTCTTACCGATGACTCCCAAACCAGATGGTCCTAGGGCACCAGATGAGAAAACATCCCTCGGGTTCGAGGACTCGAGTAAACTAGGCCACGAATACTAAGGACTTAACCACCGTTAGGCGTGAATAATCATGCTTCTTGAGGCACAACTAACCAGCTTAATTAGTGGCTAAGTAATTATTTATTTATAACTTTTTTTATTTTTTTTATTTTATTATTTTATTTTTTTTATTATATATATATGTAAATAGAATCACTAAGTCTTTGATTAATCCCTCAATATGTTTAATGTATATATGCTAAAGTAAGAATTAAAATCTAGCTATCTTTCTTATCCTTTTTCAGTTAACCTAAAAATTCAACATAACTCCTCTTTCTACTTATATGAAGAAATCATAGTTAAGAGTTTCCTTAATCCCTAAAATCAAGTTTGATTCTTTAAACATGGATCAAGAATTTCCCTTTTTTTATTTTTTTATTATTTTTTTCTAAAAAGAAAATAAAAAATCTACACAGAAAGGTAAAATCTAAAAGAAAATAAAAACCTAAAAGAAAATGAAAATCCTAGAAAGAAAAAAATAAAAAGCCTAAAAAGAAAATGAAAAAATCCTAGGTTAGAATCTACCTCCCCATACCTATCGCATGCATTGTCCTCAATGTATACAATATAAAAGATGCATGAAATAGGTAAAGGTATAAAATCACTCCCTCCGCCGTTTTGGACCAGCAGTGGTGTTGGGTCCAGCCGACTGTGACCGCCGTAACCCTACCTCAATGCGGTCCAACCTAGAGGATTGCTCCTCCACCTTCTTCCTAAGTCTTACCTGCCCCCTAAAAATTTTCTTCATACCCTTCCAGATGGTGGACATGAAGGCACGTGAATCTGTTGGGGGATCCTGACGCCAAAATTGAGGCTCATCTTCCTCCTCTAAACTTTCCTCAGAAGAGGACTCCACCGGCACATCTTCGGGCTGGATACTAGGAGTCCAAACCGCGTGCAAACAGCTGTTATAGGAGCTGGTGGGTCGCTCAGGTGTCACAAACACTCGGTCAAAGGAATCAAATACGGCGTCCGGTAGGAAAGTCCTACACAGACGCGTAATCAGAATAGGGTGGGAGTGTTTGGCACCCCGAGTGCGGGAGAGTTGGCAATGATTGCGTGAAAGATGGTCTTGTTTAAACAGACCGTGTGTTGCCTAGTCATCAAATAGTGAATTATCTGCAACACCGGGCGGTTGAATGAAGTTGTGTGGTCCAGCCCTAAGATGTTACGTTGGATCCAGCGTCCAACGCAGTGTACGTTCCTAAAAGTGGTGCTGGCCTTTAGCCCGCGGTCTTGTTCCGTACAGCGAGCCCCCATAACTATCATGTAATCGATAAGTGGGAGAGGGTCGCTGTGCTGTGTGATACTAGGGACACAGGTGATTTCCTCAAGGAGAGGAAGCGTGATAAACAAGTCGCCTAGAGGCATGTGCACGGTGAATTGGTATGTGTGTAGATCTATGGATGCATGATCAATGGATGTGTAGAACAGTGCTACCAATTCAGGACAGTAAAAGGCATCATTTTCAGAATTATCGTACATTAAAGCATACCAATCCCAAGCCCTAATCCGATCTATGAACATATGCCCATACCCATTAGGATCACACAAAATTTTCCCAAAATCTTTCTCAGCAAAAATACTAGGTGCCATGCTACAAATCTAGATTAAAGCAATAAAATTGAGAGATCAAGATTCAAACCGCCCCCAGAATACGTGGGGGGAAGTTCGGGCTTGCAGAGGGCACAGGAGAAGGAAATCTGGTGATCGACCACCAGATCTGGAACCAGCACTGAAAATCGACGGGAGAAAGCTTTGGCGACGCTCCAGCAAAGAAGAAACAACCGCGGATCTGCGGCTCTGGTTGCGGAATCGCGGCTGACTGGGAGCAGCAGAGGAGCGGAAAATTTTGCGAGGCGGCTCTTTGAGAGGGGATTTCAGATCTAGTCTGTGGTTTGGGTTTTGAGGGAGAAAGGCAGGGTAACTAGGATATATATAGAAGTGAAAAAAATTGGGAATCCCAATTTGACCCTAGGTGAAAAAGTGGTATTTACAACCCTAGGACCATGTGAGAAAGAAGTTAGGGAAAAGAGGATTCTTGGTGCAAATTAGCACCTAAGTCCAAAATTTTTTATTATTATTATAATTTTTTTTTGTTTTCAGTTTTATTTTTATTTACAAAAGGGGTCCCGGAATAATATACATGGAAATTAGGGAAACTGTATAGATGAAATGGTCACATATAAACTGGGTCACAAAGACCCAATTCATGAACTTCTTGTGACACGAATTCAGGGGTAAGAAATGGCTTCAAACGTTGACCGTTCACAGTGAATTTATTGCCATTATTTGGATCAAAAATCTCAATTGCACCATGTGAGAAGACTTTCTGTACAATGTAAGGTCCTGACCACCTAGTTTTCAATTTACCAGGGAAGAGGTGGAGTCGTGAGTTGTACAACAGAACCTTTTATCCTGAGACAAAAATTTTTCGGTGAATGGATTTATCATGAAAGAGTTTGGTTCTGTGTTTTGTGATCCGAGCATTGTCATATGCCTCATTTCTTAGCTCTTCTAGCTCGGATATTTGCAATTTCCTCAAGGCACCGGCTTTATCCAAATCCAAGTTTAGCTGCTTTATAGCCCACATAGCTCGGTGTTCTAATTCCACAGGCAAATGACAAGGTTTTTCAAATACAACTCGATATGGAGACATACTGAGGACAGTCTTGTAAGCGGTCCTGTATGCCCATAAGGCATCAGTGAGTTTGATGGACCAGTCTTTACGGTTCTGTCCAACAGTTTTCTCCAAAATGAGTTTTATTTGTCTATTCGTGACTTCCACTTGCCCGTTTGTCTGAGGATGGTATGCCGTGGATAATTTGTAAGAAATAGAGTATTTGCGCATTAGGGCTTCAAAAGCCCGATTGCAGAAATGACTCCCATTGTCACTTATTATCGCACGGGGGGGGGGGGGGGGGTCCGAAGCGAGAGATGATATTTTCTCGTAAAACTTGATGACAACTTGGTTGTCATTCGTCCTTGTTGGAATTGCTTCAACCCATTTTGAAACATAATCTACAGCTACCAAAATTTATTGGTTGCCATAGGACAGAGGAAAGGGTCCCATAAAGTCAATGCCCCACAGATCAAAAATTTCAACCTCTAAGATGGGTGTGAGGGACATCATGTCTTTCCGCGTGATTCAACCCGTCATTTGACACTTGTCACATAGCTTGCAGAAAGTGTATGCATCCTTAAAGAGAGTGGGCCAGTAGAATCCACTCTGAAGTACTTTCTCTGTAGTTTTTCGTGGACCAAAATGTCCACCGCAAGCTAGCTTATGACAAAATGTCAAAACACTCTGATGTTCATCCTCAGGAAGGCACCTTCGTATTATCTGGTCAGGATAATATTTGAATAAATATGGTTCATCCCAGAAGAAGAACCGCATTTGACTCATGAAACGGTGTTTGTCCTGGCCTGACCATGAGAAGGTATTTGCCCGGTAGCAAGGTAATTTGCTATGTCAGCATCAAGGCTCTCCACACATCATAAAAATGTGTTCGTCAGGGAAATTGTCATTAATTGGTATTTTCTCCTTTGGTGCGTTTGGGATTCTAGACAAGTGATCAGCTACCACATTCTCAACGCCCTTTTTATCCTTAATCTGCAGATCAAACTCTTGCAAAAGAAGTATCCATCGAATAAGTCTTGCCTTAGCATCCTTCTTTTGCATTAAGTACTTTAGGGCAGAGTGATCGGTGAAAATAATTGTCCTGGACCCTAGCAGATATTGGCGAAAATTTTCCAACGCAAAGACAACAGCTAAAAATTCCTTTTCAGTAGTTATATAATTGAGTTGGGCTTCATTTAGCGTTCTGCTAGCATAATAGATTACGTGTTGCCTAGTATCAATACGCTGCCCTAAAACAGTGCCGATAGCAAAGTCCGAGGCGTCACACATAATCTCGAAAGGCTTGGTCCAATCAGGTGCAGAAATGATAGGTGCTGAGACAAGTCTACACTTAAGCTCCTCCCAGGATTGTAAACATTCTTCATCGAATTTAAAAGGTACATCCTTTCCTAAGAGATTTGTCAAAGATCTAGCAGTTTTGCTAAACCCTTGAATGAATCGTCTATAGAAGCCGGCGTGCCCTAAAAATGATCGAATGTCTTTTAAGCATGTTGGTTCAGGGAGCTTTGTTATGACTTCCACTTTAGACTTGTCCACCTCAATTCCTATATGTGAAACTTTATGCCCAAGAACGATTCCTTGCTTGACCATAAAGTGATACTTTTCCCAGTTAAGTGTCAAGTTCTTTTCCATGCAGCGTTGTAGAACAAGCTTAAGATGGTACAAGCATTGTTCGAAGGAATCACCATAGATTGAAAAATCATCCATAAAAATTTCCAAGAATTTCTCCACCATGTCTGAGAAAAGGCTCAACATGCAACGTTGAAACGTTGCTGGAGCATTGCAAAGGCCGGAGGGCATTCTTCAGTACGCAAATGTTCCAAAAGGACAGGTGAAGGTGGTTTTGTCTTGATCTTCAGGAGCAATGGGGATTTGATTGTATCCTGAATATCCATCCAGGAAACAGTAGTACTCATGTCCCGCTAATCTTTCAAGCATCTAATCAATGAACGAAAGTGGGAAGTGGTCTTTACGTGTGGCGGTGTTCAGCTTTCTATAATCGATGCAAACTCGAATCTTCGTTGGAAGACGTGTTTGTACCAATTCTTCCTTTTCATTTTCCACCACAGTAAATCCTGCTTTCTTAGGCACAGCGTGGACGGGACTGACCCATTGACTATCTGATATTGGATAGATAATCCTATTGTCTAACAATTTCAAGATCTCAGCTCTAACAGCCTCCTGCATGATGGGGTTCAGTCTACGCTGTGGGTCTCGTTTCGGCTTGGCATCTTAAGTCAAATGAATCCGGTGTTGAACTATGGAAGGACTAATCCCCTTGATGTCAGCCATGGTCGAACCAATGGCTTCTCGATTTTCTCTTAATACAGTAAGAAGATCCTCTTCTTGTTGTTTAGTGAGATGGGATGCAATGATTACAGGAAAGGATTCCTTCTCATCCAAGTACTTGTACTTGAGATGGTCGGGAAGAACCTTAAGCTCAGAAGAAGGGACAGGATCTATCACTGGCTGTTCTTGGTGTAAGGGAAGAATAGGGGTGGTATTAGTGGCCCATTCAACAGTTGATTCAACAATCTGATCAAGGTTGAAGTCATCAGACTCCAACTCAAATTCCTCTTCGGATTCATACTCAACCTCCTCATCATGTTCACTTGTTAAACCTTCTATCAAGTTCACTTCGAAAGAATCATTGTCCAAATCCCGAGGTTGTTTTCCCAGATGGAAAACATTCACCTCTTTTGTCATATCTCCGAAGGTTAGACGCATCGAGCCATTTCTACAGTTGATGATCGCATTTGCGGTGGCTAAGAAAGGACGTCCGAGAATGACAGGTGTCTGTGCTCTGTGATTTTGCACGGGTTGCGTCTCAAGAACAATGAAGTCTACGGGGTAAATGAATTCCCCGACCCGTATTAAAACATCTATAATCTCCCCCTTGGGAATCTTTACAGAGCGATCAGCCAATGTATCGTAACTTTGGTTGGATGGAGGTTGCCTAACCCTAGTTGCTGATACACAGAAAAGGGGAGAAGATTGATACTGGCTCCTAAATCAAGTAATGCCCTATTGATGATAGTCTGTCCTATGATGTAAGAAATGGTTGGGCTCCCTGGGTCCTTATACTTCACAGGAATTGGACCAGTGAGCAGCTCACTAATGTTTGAGGTTAGGAAAACTTTCTTAGGGACATTTGCTTTCCTCTTCTTGGTGCACATTTCCTTTAAGAATTTGGCATATGATGGAACTTGTTGAATTGCATAAAGAAGAGGTACGTTGATTTGGACCTGATTGAACATTTCTCTTATCTTCTCCATGTGAGCATTTTGCTTTTGATTTGCTTGCCTATTTGGGATGGTACAACAGGCTTGTATGGTTGCTCATCAATCTTTTCTTTCCCTTTGGATTGGGAAGTGGATGGTTGTGTACTTGAAGGAGGATTGTCTTGAATGGGTTGGACTGGAACAGAAGGTGTTGGCTTTGACACAGATTTGGTGGGTTGATTTGAAACCTTGTTATCTACGTGCTTTCCAGATCTAAGGATATGGACAGTGTTGCATTGACTGGGGCCCAAGTCTTCAACTTCATGCAGAGGGAAGTGAGTTTTTGGATTGGGCACTGGCTGGCTGGATAACATTCCTTTTTGTCGTTCATTCAAAGAGTTAGCCAATTGCCCTATCTGGATTTGTAATTTGTTCATATCCTGCTGCTGATGGTTCATCATTGAAGCTTGAGTCTTGGATAAGGTTTCTACCATTTTCTCCAAATCAGAAATTCTCTTGTCTGAAGGATTTTGTGGTGGATGATGCTGATACGGGGGCTGAAAGTTTGTTTGGTAATGTGTTGGATTTTGATATGACTGGAATTATGGTGGACTCTAGTATGAGTGGACATTTGGTGCGTTCTGGTGGTAATTTGGTTGATGAGACTGAGCAGGGTATTGATGTGGAAATGGTGGTCTCGGTTGCTCAGGACCAGACTGACTCCAAGAAAAGTTTGGATGGTTTCGCCATCCCGGATTGTATGTTTTGGAGTATGGATTGTAATTGGGTCTGGTGTATGCGGCATTCGTGTTCTCCTGATACATTTGAGATTGATATACAGGACATTCCTCAAACAGATGGTTGAGATCATGGCAATAGGTGCAACCCGGGTTGACCACAGGTGATGGGCTGGCCACAGATGATGGGTTGACCTGGTTTACAGCAGAAGATTCCCTAGACTCAAGCAGTTCTATCCTCTTCATCAGTTGTGTTATCTTAGCCTCAGCTGCTATAGAGGACTCTATTGAATGCATACCAGTTCTGGAAGTGGTGGGAGTGATTTTCTCAGGACATGACTCCCACTGGATTGTTTTTTCTGGTAGGGCTTCAAAGAGATCCCACCCCTGATCTTCATTTTTCTTTAAAAATTCTCCTTGGCACATGGTTTCAAGGAGTGTTTTCGTTTGGTAATCAAGTCCATCATAGATAATTTGACACTGACGCCATTTCTCTATGCCGTGATGAGGACAAAGGGCTAGTAGGTCTTTGAAGCGTTCGAAATACTTCCAGAATGGTTCATTGGTTTCCTGCTTGAATTGCATCATGTTTTTCCTCATGAGGGCTGTCTTATGAATGGGATAGAACTTTTTAAGAAAGACTTTTACAAAATTATCCCATGAATAAATCGAACTGGCGGGAAGATTGTAAAGCCATTTCTTAGCTATGTCTTTTAGCGCAAAAGGTATGAACCTTAATCTAACAGCGTCCTTGGTCAATTGGGAAATCCTCATCATTACGCATACTTCTTCAAACTCTCGAATGAAGAAATAAGCATCCTCAGATTCTAAGCCATGAAATCGGGGAAGTATGTTTATAAATTGTGGCTTCAGCTCAAATTGATTTCCATTGGTTGTTGGGAGAAGAATGCATGATGGAAGTGAAGTGCGAATCGGGTAGAACTTGTCTTGCAACGAAGTGTGGTTTTCCATGATTGGGATTGTGTCAAGTGGTGGTGTTTGTGCAAGTGTAGAGATTCTCACTAGTCTAGCAGAATTTGGATCCCGGTACCACTCTTGCATACACAATCACAGACAACGTGCACCGATCACACAAGCGAAAGAAAAATGAAAATAACAAACAATAAAAGAAAAATCAATCACAAGCTATCTAGGATACCTTGACCTAGACGACTCCTAACTGTTCGATGAACCAAAGAAGGTTGTTGCTTGAATCAGACCACAGCTAATCAGCCAGGTAGGGGCAAAATACGGTGGGAGGTATCCGTGCGTAAGCAACGGGCCTTAATTACGCCAAACCACGGTATCTTCGAGGCTTAACCTCTTAATCCCCACCCTTAGACACTGATTTCACCGGAGTATGAATCAAAAGCAACTTCCAACTTCAGCCAATCTCCTACTGAGTCCGAATGTCCCTAGGGCCAACGTCTATCAATTTTTATTAAAAGCTTGGGATTGTGAGTGCTGGGATGGTGATTTTTGGGCTAAGGAAAGGGTGATGAAATCCCCCACCTTATCTTTTTTATTGGGTGATGCCCTTAAAGTCAATTTTGTGCAAGTGTACAGTTTACGCAAACAGGGTTCACTCAAAGCGATGTAAATCAACCAAGAAGTGAGTCCTATACAATATGCAATGCGAACGTACCTTGCTCCAGCACTCTTCAATAGTAAAGTAAATGAATTGAAAAGACACGTGCCTAAGAATGCAAACGTCTAATCAATTTTAAACTTTTGCAACAAATGTTTTACTGTTGATTTTATTAGCAGGAATATGGTGAAAGCATACAAGAAATTAGAATTGCAGCAGCTGTAATTTTGCAAAGCAAGCAACCCTGCAGAAAACTGTGAGTAGTCAACTCATCATTGCCGCGGATCCGCGGCTTTGGCCAAGAAATCGCGACAAATCTGAGGGCACTTAGTCTCTACTTTCTGGAGCAGAGGCCTAAGGCCACTTATATGTTACTGCAATACTTGGTTTCCTATTTCTTCAACCTGTAACCTGCAATAAAGAAGAAAATTCGTTTAGTTTATCAATTGAATCAAAAACCGTTGCTCTCCCCGGCAACGGCGCCAAAAATTTGATAAGGAAAGAGTAGGGGAGTAGAATTGCACAAATATTCAACAAAAGAGAGAAGGTTTAGAAACAACCTTAGGTGCTTACTCACTCCAAAATGTATTCACAATATTTAATATACTCTTTCCAAATCACCGTAGTAGCATAAGCTATACGGGTCAATCCTCGAGGAGAGCTCACGATGGAAGCTTTACGGTTCGATGTTGAAGAAGAAAACGAAAGTTCTTCTTTGTTTCAAAAGAATGAAAAGGACATGAAAAAATAGGTGAAAGGATTTGCGGTGGATTTGTACATGAAAATAGAAACGATGAAAGGAAGTGAAAAGAATTTGAAAACAAGAATTGCTTTAGAAAGAATACTAAAAGAAGGAAAACTTGTAAAAGACTTTTAGATGGGAAAAATCATGACTAGCTAACCTTATTAATTTGCTAACTTACTAGTCTCCATTATGGTGATGCATGCCTCATGTTGATTCATCGGCAAGTGTTTGTCTTGCTTGTTGGTCAATGTACTTTCCCACTTGATGGATGGGTGATCATCTTGGACTTGTCTTGTAGCCTCATTGATTTCATCGGCTCTCAAGATAGACTTTCAATGGTGGAATCGAGGAGTGTCACTCAAGGGATGCTAAGGAAGAAGATACAAAATTCATTAGTCATTCAAGGCCATACATCATGTTGGCATTGAAGTAAGAAAGTTGTACAACAAATAGCATATGGTTGGTGCTCCATCTCCATGTTCCATCAAGGTACTTGTTCTAAAGACAAGGCTCTAAATGAGGCACACATGAATCATATGGAATTACAACAACAGTTTGCCAAGAATGAAAGTAACCCATCGGGGATGAAAAAGACTCAACATTTGCAAGATTAAGAATAAGCAATCACCCAAGAGTTAGAAGTTAGCAAAGTTAGTGGTTAGTTAGTCATGTTAGAAGAAGTTAGCTATCTATTACACTAAAAAGAAAACAACAAAACATTATGCTATGAAAGTAAAGCTTGAAGGAAATAAAGCAAGAAATGAAAATCACTAGAAATTGCAATAGAAGAGAAAGGAGATTGGATTAATCCTTACTTTGCTTCAAGTTGTCACACCTTGATTACAAGCTCTCAACTCTTTCTTTTCTCTCTTTTACAGAATCTCTAGGAGGAAGAAGGAGAATACAAAAGAACTAAAAACCTAGAGAGAATCCCTACAACTCTCTCTCAAAATACAAGTTCTCTCCCATAGTCTCTCCTCTGTCTCTCGCACTGGCCCTGATGGTCTATTTATAGGCTTCAGAAGAAGGGGCTCCCAAATCTGAACCGTCGGATCAAATCTCAGGCTCAACGACCAGATTCCTGCCGCGGAACCGCGGCCAGAGCCGTATTTCCGCGGCAGAATCTAGGCCGTTATGTCAGCGAATTCTGTTGCTGTTTTTTCGCAGGTTGTTAGCCACGTTGGCGCTTCTAGAAGTCTGACTGGGCGCATGGATGACTCCAGAACCTGGGCTCAACTCTTGGGCTTCTCTTTTGGGCCTTGATTAATCCTTTAATTCTTTGATAATTACATGGATTTAT
The DNA here is from genome assembly GCA_038442645.1 of Agave tequilana. Lineage (NCBI taxonomy): Eukaryota > Viridiplantae > Streptophyta > Magnoliopsida > Asparagales > Asparagaceae > Agave > Agave tequilana. The sequence goes on from JAVJIF010017272.1 coordinate 90,386, forward strand.
GGGCCTCTTCTCCATTAAAATATGGACCTACAAAAATAGAGAGAAAAGGGTAAAAAAACCAATTTTTATTGATATAATGCTTGGTATAGAGGTGGAAGATGATGCAAAAATGAACTACAATCAAGCAGACCACAACAGCCGCAAGCCCCCTGATCTGGCTAGCCCAAAACTAGCACCCACCTCCGAAGGTGAGCTCCGACGAGCCATCGAGCCCGCGGTGTTTTTCCGACAGCCCAGACTCATTCCCACCTCTCCTCGTCGTCCGTGAAATCTGCCATCGACGGTCGTGCCTTGCCCTTGCCGTGACTCCTCTTCCCTAACCGTGAGTATTTCCCCCTCTTCTATTTCCTTCTCTTTACATATATTAATGTGTGTGTGGATATATTTAGGGTGTGTGTATATATGATGTGCAAGGTAATGCAATGTGATTATGTGTGTGGTGAATGTATATGCATGAGTTGTGGTGTGTATAGGTGTGTGTAGTTAAATGTTGGGGTTACTAATTTGCAAAGTGTTTGGGTGTATACGCGTGCGTATGCATGTGTGGGTGTTAATCGTATATTTATGTTTATATGTGTGTATTGATTGAGTGCTACAGTGTTTTGGACCCGTTCGGTGAGATTCGAACCCAGCTACAGGAGGCCTGGACCTGATCCGAATTCGTGCTCGTTATGGACCCGATACATAGGCAATTTGAAGACCGTCCATAGGACGATCCGGAGGTCCGCACCGGTTCGTACAGTGAAGACTAGACGGCGATCGGTTCCGAAACTGCGTCATTTCATGTGAGTGTTCGCCCTTGTGTTTTTCTTTATTTATTGATGCTGTCTTGTTTACATGTTAACTCTATCGCTTTTTTTGACCGTCTAACATATTGGACTAGTATGATATCATGTACCGTTTCATATGACGTCAGTGACTGTATACTTTGCATATCTAGTTAATAGGAGCATATATAAGTATTAGTTCATGTGTTGGTAATCCCCGTTGTTGGCTTAGGTCTAGTGTTAATAGACCATAGGCGGACATGACCTTGTGACTGACCTAGCTGTGACAAATCCCAGAACATATATACATATTGATTTGAGGTTAATGGATTCTTGATAGAGGTTAGAGATCTATACTAGGTGTAATGATTTTCAATCATATTGTTTAGTGACACATTTTGAAGGTAACCATTGTGATATTGCTATTTTTGTGAATTTTTAAGAAATTATTTAGAGCCTTGATCATACACACCAACATGTATATTAGTCGACTTGCCCCTATTATAGTTGACTAATACTCCTACCCTAGTCGACTTACCATAACTCCTAGTCGAATAAGTTTCTATTTAGAAAGTTGTGTACTCTCTATTTGTTTACTGTAAGCTATATTAGTCGACTTGCTCTTTCCTATAGTCGACTTACACCTTTTATAGTCGACTTATCCCTTTTGCTGGATCAGTTACTGATATCTCTTTAGTATGGATAGACGAGATATTGATTAATTCTAGATAGGTCTATCCATTGAACAGTATCTGGATTCGTTATTGTATGGATTCATGTTATTGAAAGTTACTGAAAAAATATTGTCAGACCCTAACATATGTATTGTTCCATTATTCTACCTTTACAAGGTAATATTGTTCACATTGTTATTGTTACATCATTGATATTGTTACTGTCACCGTATCATCCCAGTAATCAAAATAATATTGATATTGATTGTTATAAATAATAATGTAAATTGACAACTTACATTAGGATTGGGAAAATTGATGGACAGCGTCTGTATTTTGGGTGGACCTAAGATACAGGTTGCGCAGCTGAGATACGGTTCCACTGCAGGGTTCCGGGGATGACTGACATCCTGTATTGTTCATGTTGGCCAAAGGCCTTCCACTCTAGTTTTGATGATGATTAACTCATGTAGTTATCTTTACTAATTATCTTGTGATTTTAGTTTCAGATCATTAATCAAGATATTAGTTGGTGATTAGCTTCAACAAAGGAGTTTGAAGCTTTCACATGGTGATTCCAGAGCCCGAGCATCAAGATCATCATTGCACTCGTTGGAGTCTAGCTCGGTGGATCACGGTTTGGATCGAGTCGACTTGAAGACGGAGTTCGTCAAGAAGATCTCGGTACCATAGTTTAGTGTGTTTTAGATCCATGTGTAAAGATTAGATAGTTGATATGCTCAAGTGCACAACACACACGTTTTATGGATATTGGTTTTTTCAGTTTTTAGTTTAACCGATCTTAGTTTTCATGAAAAGATAGTATCAATACAAATTTACATGGTTTTATGTATATTAGATGTGTTCTATATACATGCATGCTTAATTTTCTAGACAAACTTATGTTGAGATGTCTATTCATGTGTTTTGTATTTTTAACAAAACATTATTTTTGGAATTAAAGACAAAACAATGATATGTATATGTTTCATGTATATTGGACTTATGTCTATATGCAACATGCTTTATAATGTTTAAGTATCATGTTTTTGTATTTGGATATGTTTTGGACAAAGTTTATTTGAAAATCTAAGTTTGAATAAATACAGTTTTTGGTTTTTGACAAAATTTGTAAGATACAAAAATGGTTTAAAATGTTTGATATTTATGATGAAATTTTTATCACAAGTTTATATATCAATGTAAAATGATAAAACTATTTTTGTGGATTTTTAGAAGATTTATGAGATTTATTAGAATATTTTTAAACTCAGTTTTCTGACCCAAATTATTGCCTGCCAGGCTCTGGCGGTCGACCGGTCCGGTCGACCGGATTCCAGAGTCGGTCGACTGCTCGGTCGACCGACGTGCATAGACCTGTGCATGTTGGCCAGGCACAGGGCCCGGTCGACCGGCCGGTCGACCGCTTGTTGACACTTAAAAAAGACAAGATTCTTATTGGTCCGAACAATGTCTAAACTTGTTGACATTTACAAAAGACAAGTGACTGACGAGCTGAAGACTAGTTTTCACCCATCTCCGAGGGACAAGGAAGCAACTTGGACTCCACTGATCCAGCAAGCAGACAGTGAACCCGGATTGTTTCTAAACAGACCTCAGCAGGTCTAAGATGCTAGCACTTAGCATTACATGAACCCAAAGGGATAGCCTCGCTTGAGAGGCTAACATCACCCAACTTCGCCTTGAAGCCATCCAAAGCCTCGCCAAGAAGCTAGTTATACTTCGCCATAGAGGACTTCCAGCTCTGCCAAAGGATTTCTTTCGGACTTCGCCAGAAGCTGCCTCTAGCTCCGCTACAAGCTCAATGCGGACGGCTCCGCTATTGGTCTGCTATGGTCAACCTTTGACCAATCAAATCTCCGGATGAGATCGATCCAATCAGATCAAATCCAATTAAGATCAAATCGAGATCAATTTGGCAGTTGATTGACACAATCTCTTGACTCTTCTTAAAACGAGTAAGAAGATCAGGGGAAATCCTCCAACGATATGGAAAGGATCAAAACAGAACGAGAAGATCAACCGACCTGCCAATTCTAGCTTCGCAGAAGCTGATCCTAGCCTCGCAGCAAGGCTACTTTTCAGATTTAAACAGATTTGATTCAATCTGTTTTCATATCTTCAAGGGACGATTATACCCTTGTTCTCCCTATAAATAGCCCACGACGGCACTTGCGGAGCTCATCAGCCAGGTCCAAAGCTTAAGGACAGGTTGCACAGACTTGGATACTATTGGCCAACTATGATAGCCGATGCCATCCAATATGCACGAAGGTGTAAAGCGTGTCAAATCCTGCAGATTTCATACACCAGCCTGCGGAGCTGCTCCATCCGACTGTTACTTCATGGTCATTTGAAGCATGGGGAATAGACGTCGTAGGGCCAATCAGCCCTTCTTCGACAAAAGGTCACCGGTTTATCCTAGCAATAACCGACTACTTTTCAAAATGGGTGGAGGCTATGATTAGTCTACAATTCTGCATTTTTATGTCGCATTTTCCCACCAGTTTATGAATAAATAGTCGGTCTAATCCGTGTTTTGGTCTTTATTGCAGGTACAACCAAAGTTCAAGGGCAAAGATGGAATAAGAGCCTAATTCTTTCCAATTAAGGGTAATTAATCCCGCATTACTTGGAGGCCAAGTAAGGGATTATAGAAGATTCATTGAACCTAGCCTCTTGTGCACATCAGACGAATCTGCGGTCGAAATTACCCGAAATTGGATATATCTGGAAGCAGCTAGAAGCCAGACGAACGCGTGGACGAAATCTAGGACCCAGCTCCCTGGAATTGCCGCAAAACGCGGCAAAGGCGCGCAAAGTTAGGGAGCCACGCGTCGATTTTTGACGCGTGGCCCGTCTCGTTTTCTGGATCCTTCTGAGCCCTATAAATAGCCCTGCAGTAGCCCAAACCGAGAGCAGTCTTCGTTTTAGGAGTAGATCCAGATTTTTAGTGTAGTGTAGTGAGAGTTTTTCATTTCTTGTATTTTGATTTCTTTTTAGATCATTGTAGTAGGGCTGAGTGATTTCTAGAGAGAGATGAGTGAGGGATTGATGTAATAGAGAGTGACACTCTATGTAAAGGTACCTCCTTTCTCTTCCATTGTAATCTCCTTCTCCTTCTACATGATTTCTAGCTAACTTTTTCTTCTCATGGCAATCTAACTACTAACCACTAACCTATCTAACCACTTACTTGATAATCCACATGAATCGGGTTGCCTCTACAAGGCCTTGTTCTTGCAAGAGCCATTGATGGCCAAAGATGATGGATTCTAACAATCTAACTTGCTAACTTGCTAACTTGCTAACAAAGCTAACTCTCTTTTATTTTCATGCTCTTTTATTTCATGCTTGTAGTGTAATGAGTGATGCTTGTAATTGCTTGTTCTTGTTGCAATGTTTTGATTGTTATGAACCATCCATGAGCCATGCTTTGTATTGCTTCTTGAAGATAAGGATTGTGATGGCCGAGGATCAAAATGTGAGGCAACTATCTCGAAGAGGTTAGCATGGTTAGTGGAGTACTTAGTAGTTAGTAGCCATGAGTTTTCTTTTACCTTTATTTTAGAAATCGTTTTCCAAATTCTTTTCTCATTTTTCTATCGGTGTTTTCATCGCCTTCTTAGTTTACCTTGTTCCATCTTCTTCACTTCTCTTTTGGTTTTTATATCGCCGTTTTCATCGCTCTCCTCACCTACCACATGCTTGTTTTCATTTTCTCATTCTTTTTCATTCTTTCAACATAGAAGAATTGTTAACATCTGACGTGACTAGAGACTGTTAATGCTTCTATCGCCTCCCTTCCCTGTGGATACGACCCGTTAAGCCAATGCTATAACGGAAGTATCGAGGGTATACTAAGCACATTTGAGCTTTTCATTTGATTTCATAAATACACATTTTGAGTGCTAGTTTCCACCCCGATCAAATTTTTGGCGCCGTTCCGGGAAGGGAATGGTTTTGATGTCACGTTTTTGTTAACATTTGTCTTCTCTGTTTCGGTGTGCAGGGCAATATTTACAGGTGCTTAACATTGCAGTACATAAATTAGCTTTGCATCTCAACCTCCTTGTCCCCCATGTCCCCTTGTCCATCATATTCACATTATCCACAATATTCATTCCCCGATTCCGCTTCATATACTCCTTTTTCTGGACCTCCCATTGAAGAAAAATATGAGTTACAAAGGAGTATAGAAGCCAATCTACAAGAGGCCGAGCAACAAATTCAGAAAATGAGGGCCTCTCCAATTCCACAACATTTTCAAGATTCATACTCATTTCCACCAGTCCAAAATAGAAGACCATCAATTTTGGAAATGAGTATCGTGAATCCAAACAACAATCACAAAATCTGATGGACTCACAATTTCACCACCAATTCCAAAACAACACTGCATCTCTTCAACAAAACGATGAACCAATGACTTATAAAAAGATGCTTGAATTCATGACTCAGGCTCAAAATGCTCATAACCATGACATAGATATGATGATCCAAACTCTTCATTCTCATCCTATTTCTAATGTCACCCATTCTGACAGAGCCAAAGAGTCATGTTGTTTTGGAAATCAAGATTCAATTTCAGCACACCCATCTGAACTTGTCCAAACTTCAAATGTTAAAGATCCCATTGATATTTTGGCAAGTTTTCCTTTTACTGAAATTGAACTTAAACATGAATATGATCCTGAACTTCCACTTGATGATTCAATTCTACTTCCTGATTCAATTATGACTCCAGTGTCTTCACCTGATTTCACTTCATTTTCTGAGTCATTATTGAATCCTGTACCATCCATTGTGAAATTGAATCACCAATCATTCATGATGATCATATGAACTTGACCAATTTCATACTTTTGAAAGTCCATTTGATAAATTGGTAGGTTCTCAATTTTGTGGAATTGAACTCAATGTGGAATGTGACTTTGACCCTCAAGTTTGTGATTTAGTTCAAATACCTGAATCTTATTGACTCCTGTTATTACCCAATTTGAGTAACATTTTAGAGTCAGTTTTGATTCCCAACCCTCCTGAACTTGAATCACTCATCTTAGATAGTCACATTCCATCATGGGGAAATGAATGTGGACTTGAGCTTCATTTTCTTGATTTGGACCCACTTCCTGAACCGATTTCAACTCCTGAACCTTTACTTGATTTAAGTCTTTTTTTCTGAGTTGATATTAGTTCCTGTGCTTCCTGAGTCAAATCAATCATTCCATTCTGGGACAAGGGATTGAAAAATTTTGACTCCGAAATTATTTTGAAAATTTGGAAATTAGATGGGGTAAAATTTTTAATAAAAATCATAAATGCATACATCTTTTTAGTGGGTTGTATCATGGAGGTTTTCTGGTGATTCCTTCGGACTCCACGTAATAATGATTGGGCCGCCTTTCGTGGACCAATCAGGCCCCACCGGAACCACCACCTTAAGGTAATTTTTTTTCCCTCTCTATTGTGTTTCATGCATACATATATCATGATGCATTGAGGACAATGCATGAAATAAGTGTGGGGGAGGGTTTACTAACATAGAGTTTTTAGATTTTCTTTCTTTTACACTTCTTTTAGAAATATATAAAAAATTAAAAAAAAAACTTTTTGAAATAAGAGACAAATTTTGATCTATTTTTAAGAAAATTAAGATGTATCTGAGAAATTAAGAAAGCCTTAATTATGACATCTTAAACCTAGTTGAAATAATAGATCTTGTTTGAAATTATAGGCTAAGTAAGAAAAATTGGGGAGATATTCTTATCTTGAATTTTTTGCCTTAGATAAGTATGCACTTCACACTTACACATTTTGGGATGGAAACAAAGACCAAAAAGGCCATAAAAAAAAGAAAAAAAAAAGAAAAAGAAAAAAAAGAAAAAAATATATATAAATAAAACATCACTTATTAAGCTGGATAATTGTGCCTCAAGAAGCATGATTATTCACGCCTAACGGTGATAAAGGAAATAATATCCCCTTTAGTTTCGTGGCCTTTTTCACTCGAGTCCTTAAACCCGAGGGATGTTTTCTCATCTGGTGCCCTAAGACCGACTGGTTTAGGAGTCATCGGTTATAGGCTTGTTACAAGGGTGAACTAGAAGCCTAACTAAGGGAAGAATAAGAAAAGAAAAATATATATATATAAATAAATAAATGGCTTGATGGTTGGAGTTGAAATCCCAGAAATCTTCACTAAGCACGGTATGCATACTATTTAGGTTTTATGAAAGATAAAGTATTCAATCCAATTTTGAATTCTTACCTTAATTAAAGACAAGATCTTGCATAGATACTAAGTTTAAGAAAGAATAATTATAGGTGGACTTATGACCTAAGATCACTTATATTTTTGCAAAAATAGTTCGAAAACATGTCTCTCTTTCAAAATGTGTTTTCAAAATACTAACATTTGTCTTCTTTCTTTATGGATTTTGTGGGTGTAATCCGCTGAAAACCCTCAGGAGACAACACTCCTCCTCTAGGGTACCTAGAGGTTTAACGGCTTGTTGCACACGCTCAGTGCAATCGCGTCACCTGCGAAAGTGGTGTAATAAAATTGGTAGTATAGTTTTTCTTTTTTTTGTTTTGCTCGGGACGAGCAAAAAATAAGTGTGGGGGTATGATTAGTCTACAATTCCTGCATTTTTTATGTCGCATTTTCCCACCAGTTTATGAATAAATAGTCGGTCTAATACGTGTTTTGGGTCTTTATTGCAGGTACAACCAAAGTTCAAGGGCAAAGATGGAATAAGAGCCTAATTCTTTCCAATTAAGGTAATTAATCCCGCATTACTTGGAGGCCAAGTAGGGATTTCTAGAAGATTCATTGAACCTAGCCTCTTGCTTGCGCACATCAGACGAATCTGCGGTCGAAATTACCCGAAATTGGATATATCTGGAAGCAGCTAGAAGCCAGACGAACGCGTGGACGAAATCCAGGGACCCAGCTCCCTGGAATTGCCGCAAAACGCGGCAAAGGCGCGGCAAAGTTAGGGAGCCACGCGTCGATTTTCGACGCGTGGCCCGTCTCGTTTTCTGATCCTTCTGAGCCCTATAAATAGCCCTGCAGTAGCCCAAACCGAGAGCAGTCTTCGTTTTTTAGGAGTAATCCAGATTTTTAGTGTAGTGTAGGTGAGAGTTTTTCATTTCTTGTATTTTGATTTCTTTTTAGATCATTGTAGTAGGGCTGAGTGATTTCTAGAGAGAGATGAGTGAGGGATTGATGTAATAGAGAGTGACACTCTATGTAAAGGTACCTCCTTTCTCTTCCATTGTAATCTCCTTCTCCTTCTACATGATTTCTAGCTAACTTTTTCTTCTCATGGCAATCTAACTACTAACCACTAACCTATCTAACCACTTACTTGATAATCCACATGAATCGGGTTGCCTCTACAAGGCCTTGTTCTTGCAAGAGCCATTGATGGCCAAAGATGATGGATTCTAACAATCTAACTTGCTAACTTGCTAACTTGCTAACAAAGCTACTCTCTTTTATTTTCATGCTCTTTTATTTCATGCTTGTAGTGTAATGAGTGATGCTTGTAATTGCTTGTTCTTGTTGCAATTTTTGATTGTTATGAACCATCCATGAGCCATGCTTTGTATTGCTTCTTGAAGATAAGGATTGTGATGGCCGAGGATCAAAATGTGAGGCAACTATCTCGAAGAGGTTAGCATGGTTAGTGGAGTACTTAGTAATTAGTAGCCATGAGTTTTTCTTTTACCTTTGTTTTAGAAATCGTTTTCCAATTCTTTTCTCATTTTTCTATCGGTGTTTTCATCGCCTTCTTAGTTTACCTTGTTCCATCTTCTTCACTTCTCTTTTTGGTTTTTATATCGCCGTTTTCATCGCTCTCTCTCACCTACCACATGCTTGTTTTCATTTTCTCATTCTTTTTCATTCTTTCAACATAGAAGAATTGTTAACATCTGACGTGACTAGAGACTGTTAATGCTTCTATCGCCTCCCTTCCCTTGGATACGACCCGTTAAGCCAATGCTATAACGGAAAGTATCGAGGGTAATACTAAGCACATTTGAGCTTTTCATTTGATTTCATAAATACACATTTTGAGTGCTAGTTTCCACCCCGATCAGGCTACACCTGTTAGCTGAAGTCAAAACCTCTAATGTGGTTAATTTCATCAAATACCATGTCATCCATCGATTTGGTGTCCCTAGGCGGATCATCCACGACAACGGTCCCCAATCATAAGCCAAATATTTCTATCTGGTCGGTTCTGCGATAAATACCGAATTCAGAATGTGGCTTCAACTGCCTATAATCCTCCTGCGAATGGCTTGGCGGAAGCATTCAACAAAACAATCATCAAGCTGCTCAAGAAATTCGTCTCCTCGAATAAGCGAGATTGGGACGAAAAGCTCGGTGAATGTCTTTGGGCCTACCGAACCACGGTGCGGACACCGATAGGCAATACGCCTTTTTCTCAGGTATATGGGGTGCGAAGCAGTCCTCCCATTGGAAATCCAGATGCCATCGTTGCGTATAGCTCTGATTACTAAAACCACATCAGAGGACAATGATCGCCTACGCCTTCAAGAGCTCGAAGCTTTGGACGAGAAGCGACTACAAGCTCAGCAGCATATCGAGCTATATCAAGCTCGAATCTCAAAAGCCTTCAATAAGAGGTCAAACGAGAGTCTTCCAGAAAGGAGACCTGGTCTTAGCCGTCAGACGACCGATGATTATGACGCAGAAGACCAAGGCAATTTCAGCCTAATGGGAAGACCGTTTGTAATAGAAACAGTCTATCAAACGGAGGCTACCGCTTCATGACTCCAGATGGCGACCTACTCATGATGCCGATCAATGGCAGTTCTAAAGAAGTATTATCCTTAATCAAGGATCCTTCTCATGATCAAGTTAACATTAACAAGAACCGGTTTCGGGCTTGGTGGCATCTCAACCAGTTATGTTATTGCGACCTCTGAACTGACAGATAGCCAAGTCTCAGCATTCAATCCAACAAAGAACTATGTTCTCAAGGAATTGCAATACAATTCGGAATCGCCATCCAAAAAGAAGAACAAGATTGAAGATTCGACAAAAGAAAAAAGAATTTTCATTCATTTCAAGAGGATAAAGTACATGGAGCTACAAAGCATACACTGTACGATCTGAGCCGCTCTCCGAGGGTGTTTAGTCTCGTCTTCCTATCATCATCAGCACCTGGGTAAGCGCTTGTGACCTCAGCTCAGCCTCATTGAAATCTTCCGCCGAGCCAGACGAGCTTCGGCCTCTGCCAAAGTTGCCCTCTGTGACAACCCCTACCGCGCAAGTAGGGGTGGCAATTGGGTCGGGTCGGGTCTAATTGGGTCGGGTCTTAAATGGGTCGACCCATAATCGGGTCGGGTCGACCCGACCCATTATTTATATGGGTCAAAAATCCAAACCCAAACCCGACCCAGTATTATGTGGGTCGACCCGACCCGACCCATTTGACCCATTTAACTAAATGGGTCGGCCGGGTCGGGTCGACCCGTTAGCGGTAAATGTTTTGCAAGAACCTTGTTCTTGCATTCTATAAGTAGATGACAGTGGCATAATGTTAGTTTCAATAAGTTAAAAATTATAAAATCATGTATATCAAATGCAAGCTTCTATTTCTGAAATAAAGGTGAAAGTATTAGTGGGATTGAGACAAACTCAGGGATTGTTTATGCAATATAATTTTGTTTATTTATGAGAATGTAGTTAAAATTAAGGGGCTTTAGGTTTTTCATAGAAGATTGTGCAATGTGTATGGTGTATTGAATTTTGATGAAGAAAGGATGGAGAGCTAAATTATGAAGTCTCTGAGCGGAAATGATAAATGATTCTCAAAAAAAATCTCTGGATCAAAAATATAAAAAGGTAAATGGGTCTTAGCGGGTCTTAGCGGGTTTGGTGGGTTTGGGTCGACCCGACCCATTTATTAATCGGGTCTGGTGGGTCGACCCGATTACGACCCAAACCCGTATAGCTCAAACCCATACCCACTTATTCTGGGTCGGGTCGGGTCGGGTCTGGCGGGTCGGGTCTGAATTGCCCCCCCTACGCGCAAGCTTCTCACTCTGAGCTTTGAGCTCTTCAAGCCGCGCAGTTTCTCAAGACGCACCGGTATGGCCTTGGATAAGAGGAGATTTGCTTTCCTAATCATTTCCTCAGCCTTCGCAATCTTATCTTCAGCGCCAAGAAGAGCACTAGTGGAGGCGTCAATTGCACTTCCAACCTCCGCTTGCCTTGTTTCCAAGGATTTCAAGTCAGAAGAGATAGCCTTAGTAGCCTCTTGAGCGGTAAGCCGGGTCTCGTGCTTTTGAGCAATGAGAAGCGCGAGCCGGTTATCAACTAAAGACTCTGGGTCCGAACGGTGGCGGCGGCGCCATTCCTCCGCATCCTTCTCAAATCATCCACCAGGAGCTCCAAAGCAGTGGCCTGGTGATACCCCTCAAAGTCCCGAATACTCTCAATATCACGGGAGAGGACCCCCTTTAACCTTGAAAATGGCATAGTTGAGCCCTCAGAACCAGGTCGATAGTCCGCCCTAAGCCTTTATAAAAGTTATCGACCAGGTCACCGATGTAATCATTCTCGACCTCAGCCACTTCCGGTAAAGAGGCAACCTCGGAATAGTCCACCAGCCTGGTCGACGCCGTCGCAGAAGAAGCAGCGGGGGCACTGACAGCAGCCGGGCAAGCCGAGGGCGATCTCGGCGGAGTCCTCATCGAAACCAGAACGCCAGCCATCGCGAAAGAAGGACTAGCAACCACCTCCTGAGCAGCAGGCTCAACCACCAGGGTTGGAGAAGTAGGGCTTGTGATCACCCTCAGCTCCGTACTTGGCAAAATTGTCGGTACCCCACTCGTTGATACAGTTGGGATTGAGGACACTTTCGGAACTGCTCCCCCCTCAACCTCTGGTCCTTCGGCTGACTTGGGCCGATAAGAAGGCAGGTCGCCGTACAGCGCATCCAGCATAGCAGCATCAGCCGCGGTCTAAGTGCTCATATCACCCCTGGACTCCCCAGGAAGATCTTCCGGCTCTCCTAAAACTGATGTACCTCGAGGCCGAACACCTGTAACAAGACTACGGTTAGTCGGGAACACTACATGCAGAAGGAACCAAGAGGTTACGACAATACCATAGGATGATGTCGCCTCGACATCTCGTCAGCCGCGTCAGCCTCCAGGGGCTCCATCGGAAAATTTTTGCCAGAATCAGCACGAATAGCCGGCTCGCTTTCGCTTGCCGAGTATCCTGTGGACCACCCAATAGAGCTCGATGCCTCAGGACTTCCTTTAGAAGTCCCAGCGCCCGAAGGACCGATGTCGGCTACATCACCTCCGGACTCTTCCGGAAGGGCACAGGAACCAGCTTCAGCTCATAAGTGAATAGGGGATCATAATGTTCCCCTTGTTCTCCAGCTGCCTCAGCTTTTACAATAAAAAAGGATTGATAATAAGTCAATGGGAACGCACAAAAAGGCGTATTATATGGACAAGGTTATCTTACCCAGACCTGGAGCGAATTCACCACTAGTCGGTTCAGCAACTGATGGTTCAGCTGCCAATGGGGCAGCAGGAGGAATCACTGTAGAAGGATAACCCTCTACGACAATCGTAGGAGCTTGGCGACGGGGCTTCTTCGCCAATGATTTCCTACGAGAGCTATCTGCCCGCTTTTCTTGAAGTGGACGTCAGAATCCTCTTCTTCCACTTCTCCCGCACGTCGTGGGGAAGATGTTCCCACCACACCAGAGCCAGCCGCATGAGTATCGGCTCCCATCCCCGCCTCGAAGCGAGGACTCCCTGCATCAGAGGCCTCGCTATCATCTACAGCGATGAACTCCCTCCAAGCCAGGGACACGAACCCGTTTGCCTTCCTTTCTCTCAGAAGCCTTTCGCTTCAGTCGATGAGATATTAACTTCACACTCGAACGGTTGGCATTGAATCCAGGAGGTGTGGAGTTGGAAGCCGCATACCATTGGCAAAAGCGCAGGGTTGTCGGAAGGTTGGGATCCTTCAACGGCGTGCGCAGCCACGCCCCAGTGCCGCCCGCAGTAGTAAAGAATCGCCAGGCACGGGCCCCATCGATGAGAATCCCTATGAAGGCTAAATCGAAATTGGGGTTGCCCACATACAGCTGGTCGTACCCAAACTGTCGAGCAAACCGGTTTGGGATGTAAGGTTCTAAATAGCAGACATCCCCGCTTCTATACAATAAATGTGAGGGCCGGATGCAGACCAGCCACTCAAAAACCCCCCGACTCATGGGAGACCGCCCTGACTCCGCATCTCGGAATTCCTCGTCGTATCCTGCGCCCGAATGCGAGGAAAACAGCGGAATAGGTTGTAAGCGTCATGACGACGCACTAACTTGTGGGCCTCGGCCACGTAGGTCTTCAGCCAGGAACATCCTTCGAATCGGCGGAGAAGAGCCATTTGAACACCTACGGAGGGTCCTCTCCAGCTTCAATCAAAGAAGGGCAGTGCAAGGCAAACCACGCCATTAAGTAAGTGTATGGCAGACCCACCCTAGGATTAGGTCCATCACAAGGCAGGATGGCACTCTTCCCACGCCTCGTCGCCGGTGGCCTGCAGAAAGCCTCTGTTAATGCGCGAAGGCCTCTTTGGATACAGCACACCATGGCCGGAAGAAGACCCAGACGGTGGCCATGGACTAAGCGAACGGCAGGTAGTAAAACATTCGGGTGGACGATGTCACCCGAGGAGGATGGCACTACGCATTTCTTCAACCAGACGGTTAAGAAACCGGCCAACAGTGCCTTCCGGGACATCGGCTGACGAGCCTGATGGTGAAAGCTCCGAAGGACATCACCCTTCTTATAGGGACCATCGTCTTCTGTCATGACAAATCCCTTTGGAGGCATACCTCCATTCCGTTCAAAAATGTCGCCATCTGCAAACTCCACAATGAGCTGCCTCAGGAGCATTCTTCATATCTGAGAATAGGTAACTCCCCCAGTTCTTCAAGCTCTTCGAGCTACCCTTGCTGCCACCATGGATGCTAGAACAAATGTGCAAATGGCACATTAACTCCCGATAAGTCTCAAATAAAGCAGGCTCCTGCTTCTCCAGAAGAGCCAACTCGTCTCGCATGGAAAGTACTCTTCATACGGGAGAGACCCGAAAGACAGGGCAGAGATTTCCCTCATCTCGTGCAAGGTCATGCCCAACTCGCCAACTGGGGTGAAGAAGGTCCCCGAAGCTGGGCAATATAACTCAAGGATGGCGTAGAAGCACGCCACCTTCATATCAATACCGTAGCAGGTCGCCCTTACGGCCTCATAGAGGTTCAACTTCTCCAAGTCCTCCTCGAAGTGAGCGAGGATATAGTTGTTAGGTCCGCCCACCATGTCTTGGGGGATGAACCCAACGGGAGTCCTGAAGTCAGTGGCAGGATAGTTCCCGTCAACTGCGCAGAATTGGGTGCCAAAGGTTTGCGCCACAGCGGATTCTCTCCTACCGGAAGCTCCCGCGACACGTTTCCAAGGATATAGGCCTATTATGTTGTGAGGAGGGCCCGCCCTTGAAAAACCAGGAGACTGAGATTTCAATCTCCCGACATGGACAGACTCGACACTTCGGCTCACGCCCCATGCCATCTTCCGAGCCTGAGTACACACTCAAAAGAAGACAAATGAAAGTGCCGCTTGTTAGACGGAAGATAAAACTTCTCGCCACCCAACTGGAAGATCCATTGCCCTTCTCCGGCCGTAGTTGGTGATCAGGATCAGGCGCGGCATCTCCGAACATGAAATTGGGCTTTTTATAAGTCCGACGGTCGATGTCTTCGAGAGGAGCGGTGGTGGTTAGAATACTCCTCATGGTGAGCGGGTCTCCACCATGGATAAGCGTATCCCGGACGACGGAACTCCGCTCACTAAAGAGAGAGGCCTGGCCATAGAATTGAAGGCTGATGTTGCCGTCCGTTCGGCTGGTCATCCCAAACAGACTATTCAAGGGACCAGGGTGTAAGGCACTGCAAGGGAAAAAAAAAAGGGGAAGAGAACTATGATTAGTTCAACAATCAAGCAGACATGGAGATTACGATTCACCAAGGCATAGCCTCGCCCCGTGAGCAAGGCCAGTAAGGCGACAGCCTCGACAAAGCTTGATCTCGCAGACAAATCTGCATTTGCAAAAAAACGTCTAAGTACCAACTTCGCTAAGCAGGAAGTGGTATAGCCCTAAGGGCTGACGTCACCAAGAGGGCGCTTTGGTCAAGAGTCATCCTTGACGGCCATGACTGAAGGGACAGACCCGAGTCCTGTTCCTCAAACAGAACGAAGACAGTCCAAGTAATGGCTTCGTACGGAAGCCTAAAGAAGAACTATTCAGTTCTTAATTCCCTGTACAAGGAAGATAGGGAAATTCAGGGAAACGAGTTCCTAACGAGAACAGACCATATTCCATCGTCCTGATAAGCCAAATACTGGCTTTAAAGAGAAAGAACCGCAGTCTCTAATTAGGAGAGAAAGTCTCTACCGGTGATTGGTCGCTCGATGACCGGAGGAGAGAGAAGGACCCTCCGCTGCAGAAGTTGCCACTTCTTTCCCCGCTCGTCTTTTGGGCGCCATTGAAGAACTATGAAAGTTCTTGAATTCTTAAAGAAGAAAGAGAAAGAAGAAGAGTCAAAGGTCTCTAAAAAATTTCAAGTAAAGAGATCTGCTCTTTCTCAGCCGATCGGGCTTTTATAGGCCAATCAACGCTGAAACGACGCCTCGAAAAGAGTACAGGCTGTCGTTTCAAATTAATTTGAAA